>CM075961.1:18782575-18787575 GCA_038048745.1 Coluber constrictor foxii
TGCCTGCCTGCCTATCTATCTATCTATCTATCTATCTATCTATCTATCTATCTATCTATCTATCATCTATCTACCTATCTTTCTTTCTTTCTATCTATCTATCGATCGATCGATCGATCGATCGATCGATCTATCTATCTATCTATCTATCTATCTATCTATCTATCTATCTATCTATCTATCTATCATCTATCCACAGTAGCTGCCGGCGTTTATTTAATCTACCTACCTACCTACCTACCTACCTACAGTACCTGCCTGCCTGCCTGCCTTCCTGCCTGCCTGCCTGCCTGCCTATCTATCTATCTATCTACTTTTCATCTATCTATCTATCTATCTATCTATCTATCTATCTATCTATCTATCTATCTATCTATCTCCTTTTCATCTGTCTATCTATCTATCTCTCCATCTATCAAATATCTATCTACCTACCTACCTACCTACCTACCTACCTACCTACAGTACCTGCCTGCCTGCCTGCCTGCCTGCCTGCCTGCCTGCCTGCCTATCTATCTATCTATCTATCTATCTATCTATCTATCTATCTATCTATCTATCTATCTATCTATCTATCTATCTATCTATCTATATTTCTATCTATCTATCTATCTATCTATCTATCTATCTATCTATCTATCTATCTATCTATCTATCTATCTATCTATATCTATCTATCTCCTTTTCATCTCTCTATCTCTATATCTCTCTATCTCTCCATCTATCAAATATCTATCTACCTATCTATCTATCTATCTATCTATCTATCTATCTATCTATCTTTCATCTATCCACAGTAGCTGCCGGCGTTTCTATAATCTACCTACCTACCTACCTACCTACCTACCTACCTATCTATCTATCTACCAATCTATCTATCTATCTATCTATCTATCTATCTATCTATCTATCTATCTATCTATCAATCTATCTATCTATCTATCTATCTATCTATCTATCTATCTATCTATCTATCTATCTATCTATCTATCATCTATCTACTTTTAATCTCTATCTATCTATCTATCTATCTATCTATCTATCTATCTATCTATCTATCTATCTATCTATCTATCTATCTATCTATCTATCTCTATCTATCTATCATCTATCCACAGTAGCTGCCGGCGTTTCTATAATCTACCAACCTACCTACCTACCTACCTACCTACCTACCTAACTACCTAACTACCTACCTACAGTGCCTGCCTGCCTGCCTGCCTGCCTGCCTGCCTGCCTGCCTGCCTGCCTGCCTGCCTGCCTATCTATCTATCTATCTATCTATCTATCTATCTATCTATCTATCTATCTATCTATCTATCTATCTATCATCTATCCACAGTTGCTGCCGGCGTTTCTATAATCTACCTACCTACCTACCTACCTACCTACCTACAGTACCTGCCTGCCTGCCTGCCTGCCTGCCTGCCTGCCTGCCTGCCTGCCTATCTATCTATCTATCTATCTATCTATCTATCTATCTATCTATCTATCTATCTATCTATCTATCTATCTATCATCTATCTACTTTTAATCTCTATCTAACTATCTATCTATCTATCTATCTATCTATCTATCTATCTATCTATCTATCTATCTACCCATCTATCTATCATCTATCCACAGTTCCTGCCGGCCTGTCTAATATCTATCTATCTATCTATCTATCTATCTATCTATCTATCTATCTATCTATCTATCTATCTATCATCTATCTATCTATCTATCTATCTATCATCTACCAGAGTAGCTGCCGGTGTTTCTATAATCTACCTACCTACCTACCTACCTACCTACACTGCCTGCCTGCCTGCCTGCCTGCCTGCCTGCCTGCCTGCCTGCCTGCCTGCCTGCCTATCTATCTATCTATCTATCTATCTATCTATCTATCTATCTATCTATCTATCTATCTATCTATCTATCTATCATCTATCTACCTATCTTTCTTTCTTTCTTTCTATCGATCGATCGATCGATCGATCTATCTATCTATCTATCTATCTATCTATCTATCTATCTATCTATCTATCATCTATCCACAGTAGCTGCCGGCGTTTATTTAATCTACCTACCTACCTACCTACCTACCTACCTACCTACAGTACCTGCCTGCCTGCCTGCCTTCCTGCCTGCCTGCCTGCCTGCCTATCTATCTATCTACTTTTCATCTATCTATCTATCTATCTATCTATCTATCTATCTATCTATCTATCTATCTCCTTTTCATCTGTCTATCTATCTATCTCTCCATCTATCAAATATCTATCTACCTACCTACCTACCTACCTACCTACCTATCTATCTATCTATCATCTATCCACAGTAGCTGCTGGCGTTTCTATAATCTATCTACCTACCTACCTACCTACCTACCTACCTACAGTACCTGCCTGCCTGCCTGCCTGCCTGCCTGCCTGCCTGCCTATCTATCTATCTATCTATCTATCATCTATCTATCTATCTATCTATCTATCTATCTATCTATCTATCTATCTATCTATATTTCTATCTATCTATCTATCTATCTATCTATCTATCTATCTATCTATCTATCTATCTATCTATCTATCTATCTATCTATCTATCTATCATCTATCTACTTTTAATCTCTATCTATCTATCTATCTATCTATCTATCTATCTATCTATCTATCTATCTATCTATCTATCTATCTACCTATCTATCTATCTATCTCTATCTATCTATCTATCATCTATCCACAGTAGCTGCCGGCGTTTCTATAATCTACCAACCTACCTACCTACCTACCTACCTACCTACAGTGCCTGCCTGCCTGCCTGCCTGCCTGCCTATCTGCCTGCCTGCCTGCCTGCCTGCCTGCCTATCTATCTATCTATCTATCTATCTATCTATCTATCTATCTATCTATCTATCTATCTATCTATCTATCTATCTATCTATCTATCTATCTATCTATCTCTATCTATCTCCTTTTCATCTCTCTATCTCTATATCTCTCTATCTCTCCATCTATCAAATATCTATCTACCTATCTATCTATCTATCTATCTATCTATCTTTCATCTATCCACAGTAGCTGCCGGCGTTTCTATAATCTACCTACCTACCTACCTACCTACCTATCTATCTATCTACCAATCTATCTATCTATCTATCTATCTATCTATCTATCTATCTATCTATCTATCTATCTATCTATCTATCATCTATCCACAGTTGCTGCCGGCGTTTCTATAATCTACCTACCTACCTACCTACCTACCTACCTACAGTACCTGCCTGCCTGCCTGCCTGCCTGCCTGCCTGCCTGCCTGCCTGCCTATCTATCTATCTATCTATCTATCTATCTATCTATCTATCTATCTATCTATCTATCTATCTATCTATCTATCTATCATCTATCTACTTTTAATCTCTATCTAACTATCTATCTATCTATCTATCTATCTATCTATCTATCTATCTATCTATCTACCCATCTATCTATCATCTATCCACAGTTCCTGCCGGCCTGTCTAATATCTATCTATCTATCTATCTATCTATCTATCTATCTATCTATCTATCTATCTATCTATCTATCTATCTATCATCTACCAGAGTAGCTGCCGGTGTTTCTATAATCTACCTACCTACCTACCTACCTACCTACACTGCCTGCCTGCCTGCCTGCCTGCCTGCCTGCCTGCCTGCCTGCCTATCTATCTATCTATCTATCTATCTATCTATCTATCTATCTATCTATCTATCTATCTATCTATCTATCTATCTATCATCTATCTACCTATCTTTCTTTCTTTCTTTCTATCGATCGATCGATCTATCTATCTATCTATCTATCTATCTATCTATCTATCTATCTATCTATCTATCTATCATCTATCCACAGTAGCTGCCGGCGTTTATTTAATCTACCTACCTACCTACCTACCTACCTACCTACCTACCTACAGTACCTGCCTGCCTGCCTGCCTTCCTGCCTGCCTGCCTGCCTGCCTATCTATCTATCTACTTTTCATCTATCTATCTATCTATCTATCTATCTATCTATCTATCTATCTATCTATCTCCTTTTCATCTGTCTATCTATCTATCTCTCCATCTATCAAATATCTATCTACCTACCTACCTACCTACCTACCTATCTATCTATCTATCATCTATCCACAGTAGCTGCTGGCGTTTCTATAATCTATCTACCTACCTACCTACCTACCTACCTACCTACAGTACCTGCCTGCCTGCCTGCCTGCCTGCCTGCCTGCCTATCTATCTATCTATCTATCTATCTATCTATCTATCTATCTATCTATCTATCTATCTATCTATCTATATTTCTATCTATCTATCTATCTATCTATCTATCTATCTATCTATCTATCTATCTATCTATCTATCTATCTATCATCTATCTACTTTTAATCTCTATCTATCTATCTATCTATCTATCTATCTATCTATCTATCTATCTATCTATCTACCTATCTATCTATCTCTATCTATCTATCTATCTATCTATCATCTATCCACAGTAGCTGCCGGCGTTTCTATAATCTACCAACCTACCTACCTACCTACCTACCTACCTACAGTGCCTGCCTGCCTGCCTGCCTGCCTGCCTATCTGCCTGCCTGCCTGCCTGCCTGCCTGCCTATCTATCTATCTATCTATCTATCTATCTATCTATCTATCTATCTATCTATCTATCTATCTATCTATCTATCTATCTATCTATCTATCTATATCTATCTATCTCCTTTTCATCTCTCTATCTCTATATCTCTCTATCTCTCCATCTATCAAATATCTATCTACCTATCTATCTATCTATCTATCTATCTATCTTTCATCTATCCACAGTAGCTGCCGGCGTTTCTATAATCTACCTACCTACCTACCTACCTACCTACCTATCTATCTATCTACCAATCTATCTATCTATCTATCTATCTATCTATCTATCTATCTATCTATCTATCTATCTATCTATCTATCTATCAATCTATCTATCTATCTA
>CM075961.1:18825075-18827575 GCA_038048745.1 Coluber constrictor foxii
CTATCTACCTATCTATCTATCTATCTATCTTTCATCTATCCACAGTAGCTGCCGGCGTTTCTATAATCTACCTACCTACCTACCTACCTACCTACCTATCTATCTATCTATCTATCTATCTATCTATCTATCTATCTATCTATCATCTATCTACTTTTAATCTCTATCTATCTATCTATCTATCTATCTATCTATCTATCTATCTATCTATCTATCTATCTATCTATCTATCTATCTATCTCTATCTATCTATCATCTATCCACAGTAGCTGCCGGCGTTTCTATAATCTACCAACCTACCTACCTACCTACCTACCTACCTACAGTGCCTGCCTGCCTGCCTGCCTGCCTGCCTGCCTGCCTGCCTGCCTGCCTATCTATCTATCTATCTATCTATCTATCTATCTATCTATCATCTATCCACAGTTGCTGCCGGCGTTTCTATAATCTACCTACCTACCTACCTACCTACCTACCTACCTACAGTACCTGCCTGCCTGCCTGCCTGCCTGCTTGCCTGCCTGCCTGCCTGCCTGCCTGCCTGCCTCCCTATCTATCTATCTATCTATCTATCTATCTATCTATCTATCTATCTATCTATCTATCATCTATCCACAGTAGCAGCCGGCGTTTCTATAATCTACCTATCTACCTACCTACCTACCTACCTACCTACCTATCCACAGTACCTGCCATTTTATCTATCATCTATCTATCTATCTATCTATCTATCTATCTATCTATCTATCTATCTACAATACCTGCTTGCCTTTCTATCTATCTATCTATCTATCTATCTATCTATCTATCTATCTATCTATCTATCTATCTATCTATCTATCTATCTATCTCCTTTTCATCTCTCTATCTCTATATCTCTCTATCTATCCATCTATCAAATATCTATCATCTATCTATCTATCTATCTATCTATCTATCTATCTATCTATCTATCTATCTATCTATCTATCATCTATCTATTTATCTATCTCCTTTTCATTTCTCTATCTCTATATCTCTCTAGCTCTCCATCTATCAAATATCTATCTATCTATCTATCTATCTATCTATCTATCTATCTATCTATCTATCTATCTATCTATCTATCTATCTATCATCTATCCACAGTAGCTGCCGGCGTTTCTATAATCTACCTACCTACCTACCTACCTACCTACAGTACCTGCCTGCCTGCCTGCCTGCCTGCCTGCCTGCCTGCCTGCCTGCCTATCTATCTATCTATCTATCTATCTATCTATCTATCTATCTATCTATCTATCTATCTATCTATCATCTATCCACAGTAGCTGCCGGTGTTTCTATAATCCAACTACCTACCTACCTGCCTGCCTACAGTACCTGCCTGCCTGCCTGCCTACCTGCCTATCTATCTATCTATCTATCTATCTATCTATCTATCTATCTATCTATCTATCTATCTATCTATCTCCTTTTCATCTCTCTATCTCTATATCTCTCTATCTCTCCATCTATCAAATATCTATCTACCTATCTATCTTTCTTTCTTTCTTTCTTTCTTTCTTTCTTTCTTTCTTTCTTTCTTTCTTTCTTTCTTTCTTCTTTCTTTCTATCTATCTATCTATCTATCTATCTATAGATTGATCTATCTATCTATCATCTATCTACCTACCTATCTATCCATATATGACGTAATTATCTTTCTATCTATATCTATCTATCTATCTATCTATCTATCTATCTATCTATCTATCTATCTATCTATCTATCTATCTACCTACCTACCTATCTATCTATCATCTATCCACAGTTCCTGCCGGCCTGTCTAATATCTATCTATCTATCTATGTATGTATGTATCTATCTATATCTATCTATCTATCTATCTATCTATCTATCTATCTATCTATCTATCTATCTATCATCTATCATCTATCCACAGTAGCAGCCGGCGTTTCTATAATCTATATATCTACCTACCTACCTACCTACCTATCCACAGTACCTGCCATTTTGTCTATCATCTATCTATCTATCTATCTATCTATCTATCTATCTATCTATCTATCTATCTATCTATCTATCTATCTATCTATCTATCTATCTATCTATCTATCTGTCATCTATCCACAGTAGCTGCCGGCGTTTCTATAATCTACCTACCTACCTACCTACCTACCTACCTAACTACCTACGTACAGTACCTGCCTGCCTGCCTGCCTGCCTGCCTGCCTGCCTGCCTGCCTATCTATCTATCTATCTATCTATCTATCTATCTATCTATCTATCCATCCATCTATCTATCTATCTATGTATCATCTATCTATCTATCCACAGTAGCTGCCGGCCTGCCTGCCTACCTCTGTGTCTGTCTGTCTATCTACTTTTTATCTATCTATTTATCTATCTATCTATCTATCTATCTATCTATCTATCTATCTACCTATCATCTATCTATCTTCCCACCAATCCACAGTATCTCCAGGCCTGTCTGTCTGTCTGTCTGTCTGTCTGTCTATCT
>CM075961.1:18832575-18837575 GCA_038048745.1 Coluber constrictor foxii
TATCTATCTATCTATCTATCTATCTATCTATCTATCTCCTTTTCATCTCTCTATCTCTATATCTCTCTATCTATCCATCTATCAAATATCTATCATCTATCTATCTATCTATCTATCTATCTATCTATCTATCTATCTATCATCTATCTATTTATCTATCTCCTTTTCATTTCTCTATCTCTATATCTCTCTAGCTCTCCATCTATCAAATATCTATCTATCTATCTATCTATCTATCTATCTATCTATCTATCTATCTATCTATCTATCTATCATCTATCCACAGTAGCTGCCGGCGTTTCTATAATCTACCTACCTACCTACCTACCTACCTACAGTACCTGCCTGCCTGCCTGCCTGCCTGCCTGCCTGCCTGCCTGCCTGCCTATCTATCTATCTATCTATCTATCTATCTATCTATCTATCTATCTATCTATCTATCTATCTATCTATCATCTATCCACAGTAGCTGCCGGTGTTTCTATAATCCAACTACCTACCTACCTGCCTGCCTACAGTACCTGCCTGCCTGCCTGCCTACCTGCCTATCTATCTATCTATCTATCTATCTATCTATCTATCTATCTATCTATCTATCTATCTATCTATCTCCTTTTCATCTCTCTATCTCTATATCTCTCTATCTCTCCATCTATCAAATATCTATCTACCTATCTTTCTTTCTTTCTTTCTTTCTTTCTTTCTTTCTTTCTTTCTTTCTTTCTTTCTTTCTTTCTTCTTTCTTTCTATCTATCTATCTATCTATCTATCTATAGATTGATCTATCTATCTATCTATCATCTATCTACCTACCTATCTATCCATATATGACGTAATTATCTTTCTATCTATATCTATCTATCTATCTATCTATCTATCTATCTATCTATCTATCTATCTACCTACCTACCTACCTATCTATCTATCATCTATCCACAGTTCCTGCCGGCCTGTCTAATATCTATCTATCTATCTATGTATGTATGTATCTATCTATATCTATCTATCTATCTATCTATCTATCTATCTATCTATCTATCTATCTATCTATCATCTATCCACAGTAGCAGCCGGCGTTTCTATAATCTATATATCTACCTACCTACCTACCTACCTATCCACAGTACCTGCCATTTTGTCTATCATCTATCTATCTATCTATCTATCTATCTATCTATCTATCTATCTATCTATCTATCTATCTATCTATCTGTCATCTATCCACAGTAGCTGCCGGCGTTTCTATAATCTACCTACCTACCTACCTACCTACCTACCTACCTACCTACCTACGTACAGTACCTGCCTGCCTGCCTGCCTGCCTGCCTGCCTGCCTGCCTATCTATCTATCTATCTATCTATCTATCTATCTATCTATCTATCTATCTATCTATCTATCCATCCATCTATCTATCTATCTATGTATCATCTATCTATCTATCCACAGTAGCTGCCGGCCTGCCTGCCTACCTCTGTGTCTGTCTGTCTATCTACTTTTTATCTATCTATTTATCTATCTATCTATCTATCTATCTATCATCTATCTATCTATCTACCTATCATCTATCTATCTTCCCACCAATCCACAGTATCTCCAGGCCTGTCTGTCTGTCTGTCTGTCTGTCTGTCTATCTATCTATCTCTCTCTCTCTCTCTCTCTCTCTCTATCTATCTATCTATCTATCTATCTATCTATCTTCTATCCATCTATCTTTCTATCTACTTTTCATCTATCTATCTATCTATCTATCTATCTATCTCCTTTTCATCTGTCTATCTATCTATCTCTCCATCTATCAAATATCTACCTACCTACCTACCTACCTACCTGCCTGCCTGCCTGCCTGCCTGCCTGCCTGCCTGCCTATCTATCTATCTATCTATCTATCTATCTATCTATCTATCTATCTATCTATCTATCTATCTATCTATCATCTATCCACAGTAGCTGCCGGCGTTTCTATAATCTACCTACCTACCTACCTACCTACCTACCTACCTACAGTACCTGCCTGCCTGCCTGCCTGCCTGCCTGCCTATCTATCTATCTATCTATCTATCTATCTATCTATCTATCTATCTATCTATCTATCTATCATCTATCCACAGTAGCTGCCGGCGTTTCTATAATCTACCTACCTACCTACCTATCTACCTACAGTACCTGCCTGCCTGCCTGCCTGCCTGCCTATCTATCTATCTATCTATCTATCTATCTATCTATCTATCTATCTATCTATCTATCTATCTATCATCTATCTATCTATCTACTTTTAGTCTATATCTATCTCTCTATCTCTCTATCTCTCTATCTCTCTATCTCTCTATCTCTCTATCTATCTATCTCTCTATCTATCTCTCTATCTCTCTATCTCTCTATCTATCTATCTACCTTTAATCTATCTATATTTTTATATATGTATCCACAGTACCTGCCAGCCTGTCTATCATCTATCTATCTATCTATCTATCTATCTATCTATCTATCTATCTATCTATCTATCTATCTACTTTTCATCTATCTATCTATCTATCTATCTATCTATCTATCTATCTATCTATCTATCTATAGATTGATCTATCTATCTATCTATCATCTATCTAAATACCTATCTATCCATATATGACGTAATTATCTCTCTATCTATATCTATCTATCTATCTATCTATCTATCTATCTATCTATCTATCTATCTATCTATCTATCTATCTATCTATCTATCTATCTACTTTTAATCTCTATCTAACTATCTATCTATCTATCTATCTATCTATCTATCTATCTATCTATCTATCTATCTACCTATCTATCTATCATCTATCCACAGTTCCTGCCGGCCTGTCTAATATCTATCTATCTATCTATCTATCTATCTATCTATCTATCTATCTATCTATCTATCTATCTATCTATCTATCTATCTATCTACCTATCTTTCTTTCTTTCTTTCTATCTATCTATCTATCTATCTATCTATCTATCTATCTATCTATCTATCTATCTATCGATCGATCGATCTATCTATCATCTATCCACAGTAGCTGCCGGCGTTTATTTAATCTACCTACCTACCTACCTACCTACCTACCTACCTACCTACCTACCTACCTACAGTACCTGCCTGCCTGCCTGCCTTCCTGCCTGCCTGCCTGCCTGCCTATCTATCTATCTATCTACTTTTCATGTATCTATCTATCTATCTATCTATCTATCTATCTATCTATCTATCTATCTCCTTTTCATCTGTCTATCTATCTATCTCTCCATCTATCAAATATCTATCTACCTACCTACCTACCTACCTACCTATCTATCTATCATCTATCCACAGTAGCTGCTGGCGTTTCTATAATCTAATTACCTACCTACCTACCTACCTACCTACCTACAGTACCTGCCTGCCTGCCTGCCTGCCTTCCTGCCTGCCTATCTATCTATCTATCTATCTATCTATCTATCTATCTATCTATCTATCTATCTATCTATCTATCTATATCTATCTATCTCCTTTTCATCTCTCTATCTCTATATCTCTCTATCTCTCCATCTATCAAATATCTATCTACCTATCTATCTATCTATCTATCTTTCATCTATCCACAGTAGCTGCCGGCGTTTCTATAATCTACCTACCTACCTACCTACCTACCTACCTACCAACCTACCTACCTACCTACAGTACCTGCCTGCCTGCCTGCCTGCCTGCCTGCCTGCCTGCCTATCTATCTATCTATCTATCTATCTATCTACCTACCTACCTACCTACCTACCTATCTACCAACCTATCTATCTATCTATCTATCTATCTATCTATCTATCTATCTATCTATCTATCTATCTATCTATCTATCTATCTATCTATCTCCCTATCTCCCTATCTATCTATCTATCTCTATCTATCTATCATCTATCCACAGTAGCTGCCGGCGTTTCTATAATCTACCAACCTACCTACCTACCTACCTACCTACCTACCTACAGTGCCTGCCTGCCTGCCTGCCTGCCTGCCTGCCTGCCTGCCTGCCTGCCTGCCTGCCTATCTATCTATCTATCTATCTATCCATCTATCTATCTATCTATCTATCTATCTATCTATCTATCATCTATCCACAGTTGCTGCCGGCGTTTCGATAATCTACCTACCTACCTACCTACCTACCTACAGTACCTGCCTGCCTGCCTGCCTGCCTGCCTGCCTGCCTGCCTGCCTGCCTGCCTGCCTGCCTGCCTGCCTATCTATCTATCTATCTATCTATCTATCTATCTATCTATCTATCTATCTATCTATCTATCTATCTATCTATCATCTACCACAGTAGCTGCCGGTGTTTCTATAATCTACCTACCTACCTACCTACCTACCTACCTACCTACCTACCTACAGTACCTGCCTGCCTGCCTGCCTGCCTGCCTGCCTGCCTGCCTGCCTGCCTATCTATCTATCTATCTATCTATCTATCTATCTATCTATCTATCTATCTATCTATCTATCATCTATCTACCTATCTTTCTTTCTTTCTTTCTATCTATCTATCTATCTATCTATCGATCGATCGATCGATCGATCGATCTATCTATCATCTATCCACAGTAGCTGCCGGCGTTTATTTAATCTACCTACCTACCTACCTACCTACCTACCTACAGTACCTGCCTGCCTGCCTGCCTTCCTGCCTGCCTGCCTATCTATCTATCTATCTACTTTTCATCTATCTATCTATCTATCTATCTATCTATCTATCTATCTATCTATCTCCTTTTCATCTGTCTATCTATCTATCTCTCCATCTATCAAATATCTATCTACCTACCTACCTACCTACCTACCTATCTATCTATCATCTATCCACAGTAGCTGCTGGCGTTTCTATAATCTATCTACCTACCTACCTACCTACCTACCTACCTACAGTACCTGCCTGCCTGCCTTCCTGCCTGCCTATCTATCTATCTATCTATCTATCTATCTATCTATCTATCTATCTATCTATCTATCTAT
>CM075961.1:18850075-18855075 GCA_038048745.1 Coluber constrictor foxii
CTATCTATCATCTATCCACAGTTGCTGCCGGCGTTTCGATAATCTACCAACCTACCTACCTACCTACCTACAGTACCTGCCTGCCTGCATGCCTGCCTGCCTGCCTGCCTGCCTGCCTGCCTGCCTGCCTATCTATCTATCTATCTATCTATCTATCTATCTATCTATCTATCTATCTATCTATCATCTATCCACAGTAGCAGCCGGCGTTTCTATAATCTATCTATCTACCTACCTACCTACCTACCTACCTACCTACCCACAGTACCTGCCATTTTGTCTATCATCTATCTATCTATCTATCTATCTATCTATCTATCTATCTATCTATCTATCTATCTACAATACCTGCTTGCCTTTCTATCTATCTATCTATCTATCTATCTATCTATCTATCTATCTATCTATCTATCTATCTATCTATCTATCTATCTATCTCCTTTTCATCTCTCTATCTCTATATCTCTCTATCTATCCATCTATCAAATATCTATCATCTATCTATCTATCTATCTATCTATCTATCTATCTATCTATCTATCTATCTATCTATCTATCATCTATCTATTTATCTATCTCCTTTTCATTTCTCTATCTCTATATCTCTCTAGCTCTCCATCTATCAAATATCTATCTATCTATCTATCTATCTATCTATCTATCTATCTATCTATCTATCTATCTATCTATCTATCTATCATCTATCCACAGTAGCTGCCGGTGTTTCTATAATCTACCTACCTACCTACCTACCTACCTACCTACAGTACCTGCCTGCCTGCCTGCCTACCTGCCTATCTATCTATCTATCTATCTATCTATCTATCTATCTATCTCCTTTTCATCTCTCTATCTCTATATGTCTCTATCTCTCCATCTATCAAATATCTATCTACCTATCTATCTTTCTTTCTTTCTTTCTTTCTTTCTTTCTTTCTTTCTTTCTTTCTTTCTTTCTTTCTTTCTTTCTTTCTTTCTTTCTTTCTTTCTTCTTTCTTTCTATCTATCTATCTATCTATCTATCTATCTATCTATCTATAGATTGATCTATCTATCTATCTATCATCTATCTACCTACCTATCTATCCATATATGACGTAATTATCTTTCTATATCTATCTATCTATCTATCTATCTATCTATCTATCTATCTATCTATCTATCTATCTATCAATCTATCTATCTATCTATCTACCTACCTACCTTTCTATCTATCATCTATCCACAGTTCCTGCCGGCCTGTCTAATATCTATCTATCTATCTATCTATCTATCTATCTATCTATCTATCTATCTATCTATCATCTATCCACAGTTGCTGCCGGCGTTTCGATAATCTACCAACCTACCTACCTACCTACCTACAGTACCTGCCTGCCTGCCTGCCTGCCTGCCTGCCTGCCTGCCTGCCTGCCTGCCTATCTATCTATCTATCTATCTATCTATCTATCTATCTATCTATCTATCTATCTATCATCTATCCACAGTAGCAGCCGGCGTTTCTATAATCTATCTATCTACCTACCTACCTACCTACCTACCTACCTACCCACAGTACCTGCCATTTTGTCTATCATCTATCTATCTATCTATCTATCTATCTATCTATCTATCTATCTATCTATCTATCTATCTATCTATCTATCTATCTATCTACAATACCTGCTTGCCTTTCTATCTATCTATCTATCTATCTATCTATCTATCTATCTATCTATCTATCTATCTATCTATCTATCTATCTATCTATCTATCTATCTCCTTTTCATCTCTCTATCTCTATATCTCTCTATCTATCCATCTATCAAATATCTATCATCTATCTATCTATCTATCTATCTATCTATCTATCTATCTATCTATCTATCATCTATCTATTTATCTATCTCCTTTTCATTTCTCTATCTCTATATCTCTCTAGCTCTCCATCTATCAAATATCTATCTATCTATCTATCTATCTATCTATCTATCTATCTATCTATCTATCTATCTATCATCTATCCACAGTAGCTGCCGGTGTTTCTATAATCTACCTACCTACCTACCTACCTACCTACAGTACCTGCCTGCCTGCCTGCCTACCTGCCTATCTATCTATCTATCTATCTATCTATCTATCTATCTATCTCCTTTTCATCTCTCTATCTCTATATGTCTCTATCTCTCCATCTATCAAATATCTATCTACCTATCTATCTTTCTTTCTTTCTTTCTTTCTTTCTTTCTTTCTTTCTTTCTTTCTTTCTTTCTTTCTTTCTTCTTTCTTTCTATCTATCTATCTATCTATCTATCTATCTATCTATCTATAGATTGATCTATCTATCTATCTATCATCTATCTACCTACCTATCTATCCATATATGACGTAATTATCTTTCTATATCTATCTATCTATCTATCTATCTATCTATCTATCTATCTATCTATCTATCTATCTATCTATCAATCTATCTATCTATCTATCTACCTACCTACCTTTCTATCTATCATCTATCCACAGTTCCTGCCGGCCTGTCTAATATCTATCTATCTATCTATCTATCTATCTATCTATCTATCTATCTATCTATCTATCATGTATCTATCTATCTCTATCTATCTATCTATCTATCTATCTATCTATCTATCTATCTATCTATCTATCTATCTATCTATCTATCTATCTATCTATCTATCTATCATCTATCCACAGTAGCAGCCGGCGTTTCTATAATCTATCTATCTACCTACCTACCTACCTACCTATCCACAGTACCTGCCATTTTGTCTATCTATCTATCTATCTATCTATCTATCTATCTATCTATCTATCTATCTATCTATCTATCTATCTATCTATCTACAATACCTGCTTGCCTTTCTATCTATCTATCTATCTATCTATCTATCTATCTATCTATCTATCTATCTATCTATCTATCTATCTCCTTTTCATCTCTCTATCTCTATATCTCTCTAGCTATCCATCAATCCATCCATCCATCCATCCATCTATCTATCTATCTATCTATCTATCTATCTATCTATCTACTATCATCTATCCACAGTACCTGCCGGCCTGCCTGCCTACCTCTGTGTCTGTCTGTCTATCTACGTTTTATCTATCTATCTATCTATCTATCTATCTATCTATCTATCTATCTATCTATCATCTATCTATCTATCTTTCTATCTATCTATCTATCTATCTATCATCTATCCACATTAGCAGCCGGAGTTTCTATAATCTACCTACCTACCTACCTACCTATCTACCTACCTACCTACAGTGCCTGCCTGCCTGCCTGCCTGCCTGCCTGCCTGCCTGCCTGCCTGCCTGCCTATCTATCTATCTATCTATCTATCTATCTATCTATCTATCTATCTATCTATCTATCTATCATCTATCCACAGTTGCTGCCGGCGTTTCGATAATCTACCAACCTACCTACCTACCTACCTACAGTACCTGCCTGCCTGCCTGCCTGCCTGCCTGCCTGCCTGCCTGCCTGCCTGCCTGCCTGCCTATCTATCTATCTATCTATCTATCTATCTATCTATCTATCTATCTATCTATCTATCATCTATCCACAGTAGCAGCCGGCGTTTCTATAATCTATCTATCTACCTACCTACCTACCTACCTACCTACCTACCCACAGTACCTGCCATTTTGTCTATCATCTATCTATCTATCTATCTATCTATCTATCTATCTATCTATCTATCTATCTATCTATCTATCTATCTATCTATCTATCTACAATACCTGCTTGCCTTTCTATCTATCTATCTATCTATCTATCTATCTATCTATCTATCTATCTATCTATCTATCTATCTATCTATCTATCTATCTATCTCCTTTTCATCTCTCTATCTCTATATCTCTCTATCTATCCATCTATCAAATATCTATCATCTATCTATCTATCTATCTATCTATCTATCTATCTATCTATCTATCTATCTATCTATCTATCATCTATCTATTTATCTATCTCCTTTTCATTTCTCTATCTCTATATCTCTCTAGCTCTCCATCTATCAAATATCTATCTATCTATCTATCTATCTATCTATCTATCTATCTATCTATCTATCTATCTATCTATCTATCTATCTATCATCTATCCACAGTAGCTGCCGGTGTTTCTATAATCTACCTACCTACCTACCTACCTACCTACCTACAGTACCTGCCTGCCTGCCTGCCTACCTGCCTATCTATCTATCTATCTATCTATCTATCTATCTATCTATCTCCTTTTCATCTCTCTATCTCTATATGTCTCTATCTCTCCATCTATCAAATATCTATCTACCTATCTATCTTTCTTTCTTTCTTTCTTTCTTTCTTTCTTTCTTTCTTTCTTTCTTTCTTTCTTTCTTTCTTTCTTTCTTTCTTCTTTCTTTCTATCTATCTATCTATCTATCTATCTATCTATCTATCTATAGATTGATCTATCTATCTATCTATCATCTATCTACCTACCTATCTATCCATATATGACGTAATTATCTTTCTATATCTATCTATCTATCTATCTATCTATCTATCTATCTATCTATCTATCTATCTATCTATCAATCTATCTATCTATCTATCTACCTACCTACCTTTCTATCTATCATCTATCCACAGTTCCTGCCGGCCTGTCTAATATCTATCTATCTATCTATCTATCTATCTATCTATCTATCTATCTATCTATCTATCTATCTATCTATCTATCTATCTATCATGTATCTATCTATCTCTATCTATCTATCTATCTATCTATCTATCTATCTATCTATCTATCTATCTATCTATCTATCTATCTATCTATCATCTATCCACAGTAGCAGCCGGCGTTTCTATAATCTATCTATCTACCTACCTACCTACCTACCTATCCACAGTACCTGCCATTTTGTCTATCTATCTATCTATCTATCTATCTATCTATCTATCTATCTATCTATCTATCTATCTATCTATCTATCTATCTACAATACCTGCTTGCCTTTCTATCT
>CM075961.1:18865075-18867575 GCA_038048745.1 Coluber constrictor foxii
TATCTATCTATCTATCTATCTATCTATCTATCTATTTATCTATCTATCTATCTATCTATCTTCTATCCATCTATCTTTCTATCTACTTTTCATCTATCTATCTATCTATCTATCTATCTATCTATCTATCTCCTTTTCATCTGTCTATCTATCTATCTCTCCATCTATCAAATATCTATCTACCTACCTACCTACCTACCTACCTACCTACCTGCCTATCTATCTATCTATCTATCTATCTATCTATCTATCTATCTATCTATCTATCATCTATCCACAGTAGCTGCTGGCGTTTCTATAATCTACCTACCTACCTACCTACCTACCTACCTACCTACAGTACCTGCCTGCCTGCCTGCCTGCCTGCCTATCTATCTATCTATCTATCTATCTATCTATCTATCTATCTATCTATCTATCTCCTTTTCATCTGTCTATCTATCTATCTCTCCATCTATCAAATATCTATCTACCTACCTACCTACCTACCTACCTGCCTGCCTGCCTGCCTGCCTGCCTATCTATCTATCTATCTATCTATCTATCTATCTATCTATCTATCTATCTATCTATCTATCTATCTATCATCTATCCACAGTAGCTGCCGGCGTTTCTATAATCTACCTACCTACCTACCTACCTACCTACCTACCTACAGTACCTGCCTGCCTGCCTGCCTGCCTGCCTACCTGCCTATCTATCTATCTATCTATCTATCTATCTATCTATCTATCTATCTATCTATCTATCTATCTATCTCCTTTTCATCTCTCTATCTCTATATCTCTCTATCTCTCCATCTATCAAATATCTATCTACCTATCTATCTATCTATCTATCTTTCATCTATCCACAGTAGCTGCCGGCGTTTCTATAATCTACCTACCTACCTACCTACCTACCTACCTACCTACCTACCTACCTACGTACCTACAGTACCTGCCTGCCTGCCTGCCTGCCTGCCTGCCTGCCTATCTATCTATCTATCTATCTACCTACCTACCTACCTACCTACCTACCTACCTATCTACCAACCTATCTACTTTTAATCTCTATCTATCTATCTATCTATCTATCTATCTATCTATCTATCTATCTATCTATCTATCTATCTACCTATCTATCTATCTATCTCTATCTATCTATCATCTATCCACAGTAGCTGCCGGCGTTTCTATAATCTACCAACCTACCTACCTACCTACCTACCTACCTACAGTGCCTGCCTGCCTGCCTGCCTGCCTGCCTATCTGCCTGCCTGCCTGCCTGCCTGCCTGCCTGCCTGCCTATCTATCTATCTATCTATCTATCTATCTATCTATCTATCTATCTATCTATCTATCTATCTATCTATCTATCTATCTATCATCTATCTATCTCTATCTATCTATCTATCTATCTATCTATCTATCTATCTATCTATCTATCTATCTATCTATCTATCTATCTATCTGTCATCTATCCACAGTAGCTGCCGGCGTTTCTATAATCTACCTACCTACCTACCTACCTACCTACGTACAGTACCTGCCTGCCTGCCTGCCTGCCTGCCTGCCTGCCTGCCTGCCTATCTATCTATCTATCTATCTATCTATCTATCTATCTATCTATCTATCTATCTACTTTTCATGTCTCTATCTCTCTATCTCTCTATCTCTCTATCTCTCTATCTCTCTATCTATCTCTCTATCTCTCTATCTCTCTATCTATCTATCTATCTATCTATCTATCTATCTATGTATCATCTATCTATCTATCCACAGTAGCTGCCGGCCTGCCTGCCTACCTCTGTGTCTGTCTGTCTATCTACTTTTTATCTATCTATTTATCTATCTATCTATCTATCTATCTATCTATCTATCTATCTATCTATCTATCTACCTATCATCTCTCTATCTTCCCACCAATCCACAGTATCTCCAGGCCTGTCTGTCTGTCTGTCTGTCTATCTATCTATCTATCTATCTATCTATCTATCTATCTATCTATCTATCTATCTATCTATCTATCTTCTATCCATCTATCTTTCTATCTACTTTTCATCTATCTATCTATCTATCTATCTATCTATCTATCTATCTATCTATCTATCTATCTATCTATCTATCTCCTTTTCATCTGTCTATCTATCTATCTCTCCATCTATCAAATATCTATCTACCTACCTACCTACCTGCCTGCCTGCCTGCCTGCCTGCCTGCCTGCCTATCTATCTATCTATCTATCTATCTATCTATCTATCTATCTATCTATCTATCTATCTATCTATCTATCTATCTATCTATCATCTATCCACAGTAGCTGCCGGCGTTTCTATAATCTACCTACCTACCTACCTACCTACCTACCTACCTACCTACAGTACCTGCCTGCCTGCCTGCCTGCCTACCTGCCTATCTATCTATCTATCTATCTATCTATCTATCTATCTATCTATCTATCTATCTATCTATCTATCTCCTTTTCATCTCTCTATCTCTATATCTCTCTATCTCTCCAT
>CM075961.1:18877575-18882575 GCA_038048745.1 Coluber constrictor foxii
ACCTACCTACCTACCTACCTACCTACAGTACCTGCCTGCCTGCCTGCCTGCCTGCCTACCTGCCTATCTATCTATCTATCTATCTATCTATCTATGTATCTATCTATCTATCTCCTTTTCATCTCTCTATCTCTATATCTCTCTATCTCTCCATCTATCAAATATCTATCTACCTATCTATCTATCTATCTATCTTTCATCTATCCACAGTAGCTGCCGGCGTTTCTATAATCTACCTACCTACCTACCTACCTACCTACCTACCTACCTACGTACCTACAGTACCTGCCTGCCTGCCTGCCTGCCTGCCTGCCTGCCTGCCTATCTATCTATCTATCTATCTATCTACCTACCTACCTACCTACCTATCTATCTACCAACCTATCTATCTATCTATCTATCTATCTATCTATCTATCTATCTATCTATCTATCTATCTATCTATCTATCTATCTATCTATCTATCATCTATCTACTTTTAATCTCTATCTATCTATCTATCTATCTATCTATCTATCTATCTATCTATCTATCTATCTATCTATCTATCTACCTATCTATCTATCTATCTCTATCTATCTATCTATCATCTATCCACAGTAGCTGCCGGCGTTTCTATAATCTACCAACCTACCTACCTACCTACCTACCTACCTACAGTGCCTGCCTGCCTGCCTGCCTGCCTGCCTGCCTGCCTGCCTGCCTATCTATCTATCTATCTATCTATCTATCTATCTATCTATCTATCTATCTATCTATCTATCTATCTATCTATCTATCTATCATCTATCTATCTATCTATCTATCTATCTATCTATCTATCATCTATCTATCTCTATCTATCTATCTATCTATCTATCTATCTATCTATCTATCTATCTATCTATCTATCTATCTATCTATCTATCTATCTATCTATCTATCTGTCATCTATCCACAGTAGCTGCCGGCGTTTCTATAATCTACCTACCTACCTACCTACCTACCTACGTACAGTACCTGCCTGCCTGCCTGCCTGCCTGCCTGCCTGCCTATCTATCTATCTATCTATCTATCTATCTATCTATCTATCTATCTATCTATCTATCTACTTTTCATCTCTCTATCTCTCTATCTCTCTATCTCTCTATCTCTCTATCTCTCTATCTCTCTATCTATCTATCTATCTATCTATCTATCTATCTATGTATCATCTATCTATCTATCCACAGTAGCTGCCGGCCTGCCTGCCTACCTCTGTGTCTGTCTGTCTATCTACTTTTTATCTATCTATTTATCTATCTATCTATCTATCTATCTATCTATCTATCTATCTATCACCTGATTATCTTTCTATCTATCTATCTATCTATCTATCTATCTATCTATCTATCTATCTATCTATCTATCTATCTATCATCTATCCACAGTTGCTGCCGGCGTTTCTATAATCTACCTACCTACCTACCTACCTACCTACCTACCTACCTACCTACAGTACCTGCCTGCTTGCCTGCCTGCCTGCCTGCCTGCCTGCCTGCCTGCCTATCTATCTATCTATCTATCTATCTATCTATCTATCTATCTATCTATCTATTTATCTATCTATCTATCTATCTATCTTCTATCCATCTATCTTTCTATCTACTTTTCATCTATCTATCTATCTATCTATCTATCTATCTATCTATCTATCTCCTTTTCATCTGTCTATCTATCTATCTCTCCATCTATCAAATATCTATCTACCTACCTACCTACCTACCTACCTGCCTATCTATCTATCTATCTATCTATCTATCTATCTATCTATCTATCTATCATCTATCCACAGTAGCTGCTGGCGTTTCTATAATCTACCTACCTACCTACCTACCTACCTACCTACCTACAGTACCTGCCTGCCTGCCTGCCTGCCTGCCTGCCTATCTATCTATCTATCTATCTATCTATCTATCTATCTATCTATCTATCTATCTATCTCCTTTTCATCTGTCTATCTATCTATCTCTCCATCTATCAAATATCTATCTACCTACCTACCTACCTGCCTGCCTGCCTTCCTGCCTGCCTATCTATCTATCTATCTATCTATCTATCTATCTATCTATCTATCTATCTATCTATCTATCTATCTATCTATCATCTATCCACAGTAGCTGCCGGCGTTTCTATAATCTACCTACCTACCTACCTACCTACCTACCTACCTACCTACAGTACCTGCCTGCCTGCCTGCCTGCCTGCCTACCTGCCTATCTATCTATCTATCTATCTATCTATCTATCTATCTATCTATCTCCTTTTCATCTCTCTATCTCTATATCTCTCTATCTCTCCATCTATCAAATATCTATCTACCTATCTATCTATCTATCTATCTTTCATCTATCCACAGTAGCTGCCGGCGTTTCTATAATCTACCTACCTACCTACCTACCTACCTACCTACCTACCTACCTACCTACGTACCTACAGTACCTGCCTGCCTGCCTGCCTGCCTGCCTGCCTGCCTATCTATCTATCTATCTACCTACCTACCTACCTACCTACCTACCTACCTACCTACCTACCTACCTATCTACCAACCTATCTACTTTTAATCTCTATCTATCTATCTATCTATCTATCTATCTATCTATCTATCTATCTATCTATCTATCTATCTATCTACCTATCTATCTATCTATCTCTATCTATCTATCATCTATCCACAGTAGCTGCCGGCGTTTCTATAATCTACCAACCTACCTACCTACCTACCTACCTACCTACAGTGCCTGCCTGCCTGCCTGCCTGCCTGCCTATCTGCCTGCCTGCCTGCCTGCCTGCCTGCCTGCCTGCCTATCTATCTATCTATCTATCTATCTATCTATCTATCTATCTATCTATCTATCTATCTATCTATCTATCTATCTATCATCTATCTATCTCTATCTATCTATCTATCTATCTATCTATCTATCTATCTATCTATCTATCTATCTATCTGTCATCTATCCACAGTAGCTGCCGGCGTTTCTATAATCTACCTACCTACCTACCTACCTACCTACCTACGTACAGTACCTGCCTGCCTGCCTGCCTGCCTGCCTGCCTGCCTGCCTGCCTATCTATCTATCTATCTATCTATCTATCTATCTATCTATCTATCTATCTACTTTTCATCTCTCTATCTCTCTATCTCTCTATCTCTCTATCTCTCTATCTATCTCTCTATCTATCTCTCTATCTCTCTATCTCTCTATCTCTCTATCTATCTATCTATCTATCTATCTATCTATCTATCTATGTATCATCTATCTATCTATCCACAGTAGCTGCCGGCCTGCCTGCCTACCTCTGTGTCTGTCTGTCTATCTACTTTTTATCTATCTATTTATCTATCTATCTATCTATCTATCTATCTATCTATCTATCTATCTATCTATCTATCTATCTACCTATCATCTCTCTATCTTCCCACCAATCCACAGTATCTCCAGGCCTGTCTGTCTGTCTGTCTGTCTGTCTGTCTATCTATCTATCTATCTATCTATCTATCTATCTATCTATCTATCTATCTATCTTCTATCCATCTATCTTTCTATCTACTTTTCATCTATCTATCTATCTATCTATCTATCTATCTATCTCCTTTTCATCTGTCTATCTATCTATCTCTCCATCTATCAAATATCTATCTACCTACCTACCTGCCTGCCTGCCTGCCTGCCTGCCTGCCTGCCTGCCTGCCTGCCTATCTATCTATCTATCTATCTATCTATCTATCTATCTATCTATCTATCTATCTATCTATCTATCTATCTATCTATCATCTATCCACAGTAGCTGCCGGCGTTTCTATAATCTACCTACCTACCTACCTACCTACCTACCTACAGTACCTGCCTGCCTGCCTGCCTGCCTGCCTACCTGCCTATCTATCTATCTATCTATCTATCTATCTATCTATCTATCTATCTATCAATCTATCTATCTCCTTTTCATCTCTCTATCTCTATATCTCTCTATCTCTCCATCTATCAAATATCTATCTACCTATCTATCTATCTATCTATCTTTCATCTATCCACAGTAGCTGCCGGCGTTTCTATAATCTACCTACCTACCTACCTACCTACCTACCTACCTACCTACCTACGTACCTACAGTACCTGCCTGCCTGCCTGCCTGCCTGCCTGCCTGCCTGCCTATCTATCTATCTATCTATCTATCTACCTACCTACCTACCTACCTACCTACCTACCTACCTATCTATCTATCTATCTATCTATCTATCTATCTATCTATCTATCTATCTATCTATCTATCTATCATCTATCTACTTTTAATCTCTATCTATCTATCTATCTATCTATCTATCTATCTATCTATCTATCTATCTATCTATCTATCTATCTATCTACCTATCTATCTATCTATCTCTATCTATCTATCTATCATCTATCCACAGTAGCTGCCGGCGTTTCTATAATCTACCAACCTACCTACCTACCTACCTACCTACCTACAGTGCCTGCCTGCCTGCCTGCCTGCCTGCCTGCCTGCCTGCCTGCCTGCCTATCTATCTATCTATCTATCTATCTATCTATCTATCTATCTATCTATCTATCTATCTATCATCTATCTATCTATCTATCATCTATCTATCTCTATCTATCTATCTATCTATCTATCTATCTATCTATCTATCTATCTATCTATCTATCTATCTATCTGTCATCTATCCACAGTAGCTGCCGGCGTTTCTATAATCTACCTACCTACCTACCTACCTACCTACGTACAGTACCTGCCTGCCTGCCTGCCTGCCTGCCTGCCTGCCTATCTATCTATCTATCTATCTATCTATCTATCTATCTATCTATCTATCTATCTATCTACTTTTCATCTCTCTATCTCTCTATCTCTCTATCTCTCTATCTCTCTATCTCTCTATCTCTCTATCTCTCTATCTCTCTATCTCTCTATCTATCTATCTATCTATCTATCTATCTATCTATCTATCTATCTATCTA
>CM075961.1:18950075-18957575 GCA_038048745.1 Coluber constrictor foxii
CTAATTATCTATCTATCTATCTATCTATCTATCTATCTATCGTCTATCTATCAATCTAACCACAGTAGCTGATGGCCTGTCTATCATCTATCTATCTATCTATCTATCTATCTATCTATCTATCTATCTATCTATCTACTTTTCATCTCTCTCTCTCTCTCTCTATCTATCTATCTCTCCATCTATCAAATATCTATCTACCTGTCTATCTAACTATCTATCTATCAATTAAGTGATTATTTTTCTTGCTATCTATCTATCTATCTATCTATCTATCTATATTCCATCTATCTACTTTTTATCTATCTATCTATCTATCTATCTACTTTTCATCTATCTATCTATCTATCTATCTATCTATCTATCTATCTATCTATCTATCTATCTATCCACAATATCTGCCGGCCAGTCTATCATCCATCTATCTATCTATCTATCTATCTATCTATCTATCTATCTATCTATCTATCTATCTATCTATCTATCTATCTATCAACTTTTCATCTATCTATCTATCTATCTATCCACAGTACGTACCGGCCTGTCTCTCATCTATCTCAATAATTATGTATCTATCTGTCGACTTTTCATCTATCTATCTGTCTGTCTGTCTGTCTGTCTGTCTGTCTGTCTGTCTGTCTCTCTGTCTCTCTGTCTATCTATCCACAGTACGTGCCGGCCTGTCTCTCATCTATCTCACTAATTATCTATCTATCTATCTATCTATCTATCTGTCTATCTCTCTATATATCACGTAATTATCTTTCTATCTATCTATCTATCTATCTATCTACCTACCTACCTATCTATCTATCTATCTATCTAGTTTTCATCTATCAATCTATCTATCTTTCCATCCAACTAAAATCTATTCACAGTAGCTGCCGGCGTTTCTATAATCTACCTACCTACCTACCTACCTACCTACCTACCTATCTACAGTATCTGCCTGCCTGCCTGCCTGGCTTCCTATCTATCTATCTATCTATCTATCTATCTATCTATCTATCTATCTATATCTATCTATCTATCTATCTATCTATCCACAATATCTGCCGGCCAGTCTATCTATCTATCTATCTATCTATCTATCTATCTATCTATCTATCTATCTATTGACTTTTCATCTATCTATCTATCTATCTATCTATCTATCTATCTATCTATCTATCCACAGTACGTACCGGCCTGTCTCTCATCTATCTCACTAATTATCTATCTATCTATCGACTTTTCATCTATCTATCTATCTATCTGTCTGTCTGTCTGTCTGTCTGTCTGTCTGTTTCTCTGTCTATCTATCCACAGTACGTGCCGGCCTGTCTCTCATCTATCTTAAAGTAGAATAATGAAATTGGATATAAAAAAAGGACATAAAACAGGGTCAGTCTAGATGATCTTTGAAAGACCCCTTTCTTTAATATTGGGTTCAAAAGGTAAAACCACAGAAATAACTAACCTTTCACAGCTGTCAAGCTCAGGAAACATTATCAGGAGTAAAATATCACACTTAGCCCAGCAGAGGTAACCACAAAGATAATGGCAGGAACTAGATAAGGTTTGCAAGAACACCTGTGTTCCTCTTAAAGCGGGAATATACGTTAGTACGCTTGTAGGAATTAGTAACAAGGAAATAGGGAAGTGGGTTTGTTGCGGTGGGCTGTCAGCATTGTAATCAATCATAAGATGTTAAAAGTATGTATAAAAAGCTGCCCTAGGATTCTATTTTTCATTCAGTGTTTTTGCTTTTTATATTGCACTGAATCTGCGCAATAAACCTCTCTGATCACCCACGGAAATCTTGTGAGTCTTGATTTCTATAACATACATGGCGACCACGAAGGGACTCACAGGAAGGAGCCGTTGACTCTCCTGGCGGATTTAGTCCGGCACAGCCCTCGCTGTGGTCTGGCTGATCTACCAGGCCGGCCAACCCTCCGTTGAAGGGTTCGGTACATCTACAGCCACAGTGGGGTCCTAGTGCCTGCACTCGAAATCACGCCAAGGATCCTCAGGGTGACAGACCGGTTGCTGAGTGGATGTCCAGGACCAAAAGACCTACAGGCAAGTATGGAATAGGACTGTACCCAATCTGTAGGATTGGAAGCGGGGAAGGAACATCCTCGACTGGACAGGTCGGCGTGCCTAAAGTCCAGATAAGTAGGAAACTCTGTGGGTTGGTTAAACAGTCACAGTGCTCAAAGGTATGAGTCAGCCATAGTGCTTCCTTAGAATGGGTGGTAGTAGTAGCAAAAGAGGTGTCTCATGGACACCCCTGCAATGCATGCTAGACAACTTCAAGTAGGATTCCTGAGAGATTATGGAGACCCCCAATGTGACCCTGATACATTATGGGCATTTTGCCGTAATAAGTGGTCTACCTTCGGCGTGAGGTAGCCAGAGGAAGGTCTTTGGACCCAGGGCTCATTTCGAGAGTCCACCAGAAAGTAACAGGGGATGGACATTGGGACCAGTATCCATATATTGATCAGTGGAAGACTAACATAAAAGAGAGACCACCTTGATTAATCAAATGTCAGGCAGAGTTTGTTAGAGTCTGTTTAATGAAACCTAAAAGAGAGGAGAGAAAGAAAACCTTATGCAAGAAATGCTGAACCGGTTCCTGTACCACCAAAAAGAGAGAACCTGATGAAACCTCAATCAAAGAAGAAAATAAAGAGAAGTGCCTCATGGTCTTCAGCAAGCTCTGAAGATTCTGTGTCAAACCATACTAGAAGTAAAACCAAGGCCCGGGGTGAAACTATTGCCCCTCTTAGAGAAATAATTGTACCAGGAATGAATGCCCAGGGACAGCCTCAAAATGTTCCTGCACTTCAATATGTCCCTTTTACAACCACTGACTTGTTGAATTGGCAACAGCATTATGGGCCATTCTCAGAAAAACCTCAAGAAATCATTGATTTGATGGCTACCATAATAGAAAGTTGAGAAGCCCCACCATACAGTAAGATGATTCAGACATTGGGGCTGACCAAAAAAGATTTATGCTGCAGTGTTATAAAGATTCTGATGATTTACCATTCTTAAAAGAACAAGAGATCTCTGAAAGAACTAAGAACAGAGGAGAAAATTGTTACTGTTCTTCCCACCCGGGGTTTAGCAGGTAATAAAAAGAAAAGCCTGTCTAAATGGGAAGATTCAGATAATTAAATTGATTAAATTTGATATGATTTCTGTAAAAATAATAATAATAATAATAATTGTTAAGATCTGTGCATTCCCTAATTCAACTAAAATTTACGGCGGGAATGACTAGTGTATATGTCTAAAGTCTTTGTGTACCTTCAAAGTAACTGCAATTGCCTGATCTCTAAAGATATGAATTTTACTAGCTACAATTGCTGTTTTTCAAACTTGACCACAAACTATCTACCCCCTCCTTTTTCTACTTCTGCAATGCTTTCCTCACCAACCAAGAAGAACAGACCTCGTTCTCATGTCTTTAGCCCTGCACGGAAGACTCTAATCTGTAAAAGCTAGAGAGATTAAGGAAATCAACTTTTATTCAGTTATAAAGAATTATCAACAGTGGAAAAATGATTTTTTTTTAAAAGGACACAAAATAAATATTTAAAATCGTAAAGATAATATGATTATGCAAGCTAAACAGATGATTTGCAAAATGAAATGAACAAGAAAAATTAGAAGCTATGCAATTCAAAAATGATATCTTAATTAATAATAATGATGATAATAAGACCTTAAACAAAAAGACTTGCTGAAATAAAAAGTAATCATAATTACCAAGAACTCCAAACAAATTATACTTCTCTTTTAAAAGTAAAAATTGGACTTAGAAGAAAGTAAGGGCAAATTTTGCTCTCAAGCAAAAAAAAAAGGGAAAAAGAGAAAAATAGTTCTTGTGTTGGCTAAGAAGATTGCCTGTAATAAAAAGTCCCAAGACAGCATGTTGAATCACCTTTGCAAGGTTTGTGCGTATGCGGTTTTAGACAAGTTGCTTCTCAAGCCTAGTGAGCTCAATCTGCATTGAAGAAAAACTACAGAAGCATTCTGTAAAGAAAGAATGGAAGCCATTGGCCAGGCTACAATAAATGAGAGGCCTGAAGACTGAAGGGGACCAGGGCTCAGTCAAGCCACCCCTGAACCCTTGGTCTGAATGGAAATAGGCAATAATATAACTTTCTTAGTAGACACTGGGGCATCTAAACAAAGCTGCTAGCTCCCTTTTCTAAAATATCCAAGGGGTTAATGGCTTCATAAATCGTTGCCCTATACTGAAAACCCTGAAATATCCCTTAAATGGAAGAAATATAGATATGCTTGCGTGTTCAGTTTCCCTCCTGGTCCTGATGGTGAGAAACCTGGCTCAAGAAGGTAAAATCCCCAAATACCTGGCAGGAGTTGAAGTACAGACAGAAAAGCTGTCCGCTACATTGCAATAAGCCAAAGGAAGAGACAGAGGGAAGGAAGTTGCTTGTCGTTGGGAAATTAACCCTTAGGCAGCCAAAAACCATTTACACCAGCCATGCGATTCAAGGAGTTTTAGAGACACAAGCATCAAACTCTCCTCACTCAGAAACCACGAGTGATCCTGAAACAAACAAATGCTTTAACCCAGCTACTCTTTTGCAAACATCGGGTTATGCAATTGAAACAACGTATGCAGGTCAACACAACAACCAGAGTGGAGCAGACCTTCCCAAGTAGGACTGACCAACCTTACCTGGACTTTAAGAGAAAAAGGTGACAAAGATGTGCCTTGAAAATCACCTTAAGTGAGTAAATGCATTACCACTAGTACTTTGATCTGTGTGATGTTCTCCACGTAAAGGAATTAGATTATCTCCTTTTGAAATACATGAAAATCATACAGGAGACCTAAGCTAGATAGGAACTAAGTAGATAAATTAGATGGTGGAGTTAAAGAAATCCAACAATATTATCTGTCCCTTAGTCCACCATTTTTAACTACCTCTAGTTATAATATTCAAATAGTAGTAAGAAATAATTGGGAAAAACATGATTGTAAAAATGAAATGAATAATAATTGGAGTATTTGTCTTTGTATATTGAAATCTAGACAATGATAAGTTTTCCTTTTTTAAAAATCTTCTTTTAGAAAGAAAAATGAATAATTATAAATTGTAATAATTAATGGTATATGGTGATAAAAATAAAAAGGATTAAGTTGTAGCTTCAATACCAGCTAGAACAATTCAAAATTTAATTAGGGAAATTGTAATGATTGAAATATTTTAAATTTATATTGTGATGAAAGTAGAAATGATTAAATTGTGGTTTGGAGGATTGTATGGGTAAAAACACTGGAAAGAAAGAAAAAAAAAGTTTAATGCCTAGGTGGAAGGGCCCATATACTTTGGTCATGTGTTCCCACTTGCAGTAAAAATGCTAGAATCCAAGTCTTGGATTCACTGGACTCAAGTTAAGTCCACAGTTTAGGAATATTGGGAGGCAGACCAGGACTAAGCCCGACCCCTAGTAGTACGCTTGAAGAAGCGCCCCCTATAACTGTCCTACCAGCAATGGACAGGCCACATACGGGGCAGAAGAGGCCTTACTGGTGTCACACCGGAAGCTGACCCTCTACATACGGCTGAAGACTTGGAATGGGAAGTCAACATTTATAGCCATAAGTACACTATCCCTTATTTTAATAATCGTGCTTGCTATTGTGATTAGTTGTGATTTGCTGTATATAGTATGCTGGAATCACTTCTTCCTTTAAAAAAAAAAAAAAAGACAGGTGCTAAATCTAAAATCATTGACTGTGACAGACAGCAGTATGAAACTCCTGTAGATATTTAAACCAGGGAATGAGCTCTCTGTGGAAGCTGCTTTAGCTCTTAGAATGTGGATATTGTATTAACAAATAAGAGGTGGTTCTGTGAGATACCTAAGACTAATATTGTCTTTTCCAAGTCACATATAACCCTAACCTTCTTCCTGATGTGGTGATTTTGTAGATTAAGGAAATTGTGATTGGATAGGTTCTGTATAGAGGACAATTATGAGTTTTCTGTGGCTTTGGCTATTATTGGAAAAGGACCTAATGAGTAATAACACACTGAATAGTAGTTCCCAATGTTGTGAGAATGCCCAAGTGACACCCTTTCCCTTGAGAAAGCATCTGGGGAAGTTGAGAACCCCAAAAGACAAGGCAAGAACAGGTCACAAGATGTGAACTCTTTGGAACAGGTCCACTCTCACCAATGATGTATCATAAATAGGTGAGGTCAGTACCCTGGACCTAAGCCAATTCCAAGGCCTAAAATCCTGAATTTGACAATACAGGGGGGAATAGAACAAAGGTAGAACAAAGGGAGAATGGGCCCCTGTAATAATTGAGAAAAGGGAACTACATGTTAAGAATATTGGAATTGAGTTAAAGCCTGGATAATTAGACTGACCCTATCCTAAGCCAAAAATGCTGGTTCTGTTTGTCTGCTGGTCCTTCATCTTACAATGATCTTTGGGTCAGGACCAGGGCCAAAATAGTCCTTGAGAAAGATATTAATGGTGAACCAAAGCAACAGTAGCCAAATTGCAAGGAGACTTTTATAATGCATTCAAAAAGCTGGGAATGAATTGTTTCCCCACTGTTAACCCTATAGCTGTTAGTGTGGAAATCCTAGGGTCACCCTCCTCATGTGTCAAGAGATATAAGGAGCCTGGAAATCCTGTAGGGTCCCTAACAGAAGAACAATGTTCATCAGAAATTTACCTTGGTCCTAGAAATGAGACGGATCTCAGGGATATAAAACTAGTCAAAGCCATTGCTCCTTCTGCTTACAACTTATTTCAACAGAAGGTAACTTTTTCATTACCATCAACTGTTATTATTAAAAAATGGGGAGGAAGGAATGTATCTCGGATAGGGTGCCCAAGACCATTTCAGCCCCCTCGAAATAATATTTGGCTCTCTCTGGTTTACACAGGTGCACGTCCATGTATTCTCTTTCCCCCAGGAAACATAACTTCCCGTTATCTTTTTGAAGCTCCAGTTCTCAGAGATAGGCAGAGGAATCCTTTACTAGAAGTCCCATTACAGCCTCTGACTGGAATGATAGTAGCAGGGACTTTGCAAGTTTGGACTAATGAAAAGAACCACCGACATCACATCTTTTCCATGAGCATGGGTGTGTGTGTAGAGGAAGATGGAGTTTTCTTCTTATGTGAGAAAAATGTGTATTTGTGTTTACCTACAAACTAGACTGGAACATGTACATCTTTTCCCAAAATAGGTGGTGTTATCTGGCCAGGTTGGATTAGACAGATGTTATTTCTGTTGTAATAGGCCTGATTTTTATTCTTTGTTCAGACAACTAACTATGAGAGCAATGAAAGAGATAAGAGTTGAAAAAAAAATGATGAGTTCATTTTGATGGAAAGCCTTATAGACTGTAAAATTGACCCTGATCTCTTTGATGGAGATAAAGTTTCTGATCCAGGAACATATGTACAACTCTCAACTGGGTAATTAGTGAAAGTGCTTCAGAG
>CM075961.1:19107575-19112575 GCA_038048745.1 Coluber constrictor foxii
ATCGACTTTTCATCTATCTATCTATCTATCTATCTATCTATCTATCTATCTATCTATCTATCTATCTGTATCTCTGTCTCTCTGTCTATCTATCCACAGTACGTGCCGGCCTGTCTCTCATCTATCCAACTAATTATCTATCTATCTATCTCTCAATATATCACGTAATTATCTATCTATCTATCTATCTATCTATCTACTTTTCATCTATCTATCTATCTATCTTTCTATCTATCTATCATCTATTCACAGTAGCTGCCGGCGTTTCTATAATCTACCTACCTCCCTACCAACCTACCTATCTACAGTACCTGCCTGCCTGCCTGGCTTCCTATCTACCTATCTATCTATCATCTACTTTTAATCTATATCTATCTATCTATCTATCTATCTATCTATCTATCTATCTATCTATCTATCTCTCCATCTATCAAATATCTGTCTACCTGTCTGTCTGTCTGTCTCTCTGTGTATCTATCCACAGTACGTGCCGGCCTGTCTCTCATCTATCTCACTAATTATCTATCTATCTGTCTGTCTGTCTATCTATCTATCTATCTATCTATCTATCTATCTATCTATCTATCTATCTATCTATCTATCTATCTAACGACAGTAGCTGACAGCCTGTGTATTATCTATCTATCTATCTATCTATCTATCTATCTATCTATCTATCTATCTATCTATCTATCTATCTATCTATCTATCTATCTATCTATCTATCTCTATCTACCAATCTATCTATCTATCTCTATATATATCACGTAATTATATTTCTATCTATCTATCTATCTATCTATCTATCTATCTATCTATCTATCTATCATCTATCTATCTATCTGCTTTTCATCTCTCTCTCTCTCTCTCTCTCTCTCTCTCTCTCCATCTATCAAATATCCATCTACCTGTCTATCTATCTATCAATCAAGTATTTTTCTTGCTATCTATCTATCTATCTATCTACTTTTAATCTATCTATCTATCTATCTATCTATCTATCTATCTATCTATCTATCTATCTATCATCTATCTATCTATCTCTATCTATCTATCTATCTACCTATCTATCTATCTATCATCTACTTTTAATCTATATCTATCTATCTATCTATCTATCTATCTATCTATCTATCTATCTATCTATCTATCTATCTATCTACTTTTCATGTCTCTCTCTCTCTCTCTATCTATCTCTCCATCTATCAAATATCTGTCTACCTGTCTGTCTGTCTGTCTCTCTGTGTATCTATCCACAGTACGTGCCGGCCTGTCTCTCATCTATCTCACTAATTATCTATCTATCTGTCTGTCTGTCTATCTATCTATCATCTATCTATCTATCTATCTAACGACAGTAGCTGACAGCCTGTTTATTATCTATCTATCTATCTATCTATCTATCTATCTATCTATCTATCTATCTATCTATCTATCTATCTATCTATCTATCTATCTATCTATCTCTATCTACCAATCTATCTATCTATCTCTATATATATCACGTAATTATATTTCTATCTATCTATCTATCTATCTATCTATCTATCTATCATCTATCTATCTATCTGCTTTTCATCTCTCTCTCTCTCTCTCTCTCTCTCTCTCTCCATCTATCAAATATCCATCTACCTGTCTATCTATCTATCAATCAAGTATTTTTCTTGCTATCTATCTATCTATCTATCTACTTTTAATCTATCTATCTATCTATCTATCTATCTATCTATCTATCTATCTATCTATCATCTATCTATCTATCTCTATCTATCTATCTATCTACCTATCTATCTATCTATCATCTACTTTTAATCTATATCTATCTATCTATCTATCTATATCTATCTATCTATCTATCTATCTATCTATCTATCTATCTATCTATCTACCTACTTTTCATGTCTCTCTCTCTCTCTCTATCTATCTCTCCATCTATCAAATATCTGTCTACCTGTCTGTCTGTCTGTCTCTCTGTGTATCTATCCACAGTACGTGCCGGCCTGTCTCTCATCTATCTCACTAATTATCTATCTATCTGTCTGTCTGTCTATCTATCTATCATCTATCTATCTATCTATCTATCTATCTATCTATCTATCTATCTATCTATCTCTCCATCTATCAAATATCTGTCTACCTGTCTGTCTGTCTGTCTCTCTGTGTATCTATCCACAGTACGTGCCGGCCTGTCTCTCATCTATCTCACTAATTATCTATCTGTCTGTCTGTCTATCTATCTATCTATCTATCTATCTATCTATCTATCTATCTATCTATCTATCTATCTATCTATCTATCTATCTAACGACAGTAGCTGACAGCCTGTGTATTATCTATCTATCTATCTATCTATCTATCTATCTATCTATCTATCTATCTATCTATCTATCTATCTATCTATCTATCTATCTATCTATCTCTATCTACCAATCTATCTATCTATCTCTATATATATCACGTAATTATATTTCTATCTATCTATCTATCTATCTATCTATCTATCTATCATCTATCTATCTATCTGCTTTTCATCTCTCTCTCTCTCTCTCTCTCTCTCTCTCTCTCCATCTATCAAATATCCATCTACCTGTCTATCTATCTATCAATCAAGTATTTTTCTTGCTATCTATCTATCTATCTATCTACTTTTAATCTATCTATCTATCTATCTATCTATCTATCTATCTATCTATCTATCATCTATCTATCTATCTATCTCTATCTATCTATCTATCTACCTATCTATCTATCTATCATCTACTTTTAATCTATATCTATCTATCTATCTATCTATCTATCTATCTATCTATCTATCTATCTATCTACTTTTCATGTCTCTCTCTCTCTCTCTATCTATCTCTCCATCTATCAAATATCTGTCTACCTGTCTGTCTGTCTGTCTCTCTGTGTATCTATCCACAGTACGTGCCGGCCTGTCTCTCATCTATCTCACTAATTATCTATCTATCTGTCTGTCTGTCTATCTATCTATCATCTATCTATCTATCTATCTATCTATCTATCTATCTATCTATCTATCTATCTATCTATCTATCTATCTATCTATCTAACCACAGTAGCTGACAGCCTGTGTATTATCTATCTATCTATCTATCTATCTATCTATCTATCTATCTATCTATCTATCTATCTATCTATCTATCTATCTATCTATCTCTATCTACCTATCTATCTATCTATCTCTATATATATCACGTAATTATATTTCTATCTATCTATCTATCTATCTATCTATCTATCTATCTATCTATCTATCTATCTATCTATCTATCTATCTATCTATCTATCTATCTATCTATCCAGAGTTCCTGCCGGCCTGTCTATCATCTAACTATCTATCTATCTATCTATCTATCTATCTATCTATCTATCTATCTATCTATCTATCTATCTATCTATCTATCTATCTATCTATCTATCAATCTACTTTTCATCTATCTATCTATCTATCTTTCTATCTATCTATCATCTATTCACAGTAGCTGCCGGCGTTTCTATAATCTACCTACCTACCTACCAACCTACCTATCTACAGTACCTGCCTGCCTGCCTGGCTTCCTATCTACCTATCTATCTATCATCTACTTTTAATCTATATCTATCTATCTATCTATCTATCTATCTATATCTATCTATCTATCTATCTATGTGTACAGGTGATATCTCGGGTTTCTTCCCGTGTAATTGCAAACATATTTTTGGAAATATTGGAGCGACGTTTCGATGAAATCTCATTCATCATCATCTGGCTAATGTTCTCGGTTTGGTGCCTATGGGCAAACTGTGTGATCTTAACTGACATCCTTCTTTAAAAGGAGGCAGGGGTGTATTCTGATTGGTTGACAGTGCTGCTTTATTCTGATTGGTGGATGATGTAGTTGTATTTTGATTGGGTGGAAGCACTGTTGCTGGGATGTGGGTTGATGGATAAGATATGTTGGAAATGGTGGCTACACAGGTCTCCTGATGACCCTTTGACCTATGGCTTACACTTTGTGTTAAGATTCGTCTATTTATGAGAGCAGGTTTCCAAATAGAAGGCAGACGGGAGGTGTCATCACGTTTATTCATGCAATATGGTCTTTTCTCTATTTCAATGGCCTCTCTGATTATTCTGCCATTGAGATGTTCTATTTTTGCAACTGTTTTTGTGTTATTAAAGTTAATGTTATGTCCTGTGGCATTTATGTGTTGTACTAATGATGATGTGTGTTCTTTCTTCTGTATTGAGTTTTTATGTTCCTCGATGCGCACACTCATTCTTCTGTTGGTCTGCCCAATATATGTTGAGGGGCAGGAAGCACACGGGATTTCATATATGCCTTGATCTTCTAGTTCTATTTTGTCCTTAGGGTTTCTTAGGATAGACGATATCTTTCTATCTGTGCAAAATATGGTTTTGATGTTGTGTCTTTGCAGTATTTTGCTAATTTTATCTGTTGTTCCTTTTATGTAGGGTAAGATGGCTTTCCCATTGTTTTGTTCTTCTTGTTGATTTCTCTTCTGTTTGGGTGTTGCATGTTGGATCATACTGATGATTTTATTTCTACAGAACCCATTTGATGTTAATACGTTGGTTAATGTATATAATTCTGTTTTTAAATGTGCTTTATCAGCTAAACGTTTAGTTCTTGTGGCTAGTGTTTTGGCAACAGAGTTTATTTGTGCTGGATGATGGTGTGATTTAGCATTGAGATAGCGGTTCGTATGTGTCTTCTTTTGATAGATGGTATGTCCTAAGGTGCCATCAGGTTTTTTATAAATTAATACATCGAGGAAAGGTAGCTGGTTGTCTGATTCTATCTCCATGGTGAACTTTATTTTGGGATGGAGGCTGTTCAAATATATTAAGAAGTTTTCCAGTTTATCTCTTCCATGCGGCCAGATCACAAAAGTGTCATCAACATATCTAAGCCACAATTTTGGCTTGTTAATAGTTTTTTCTAAAGCATTGGTTTCGAAATCTTCCATGAAAAGAT
>CM075961.1:19117575-19120075 GCA_038048745.1 Coluber constrictor foxii
CTATCTATCTATCTACTTTTAATCTATCTATCTATCTATCTATCTATCTATCTATCTATCTATCTCTCTCTCTCTCTCTCTCTATCTATCTACCTATCTATCTATCTATCATCTACTTTTAATCTATATCTATCTATCTATCTATCTATCTATCTATCTATCTATCTATCTATCTATCTATCTATCTATCTACTTTTCATGTCTCTCTCTCTCTCTCTCTCTATCTCTCCATCTATCAAATATCTGTCTACCTGTCTGTCTGTCTGTCTCTCTGTGTATCTATCCACAGTACGTGCCGGCGTGTCTCTCATCTATCTCACTAATTATCTATCTATCTGTCTGTCTGTCTATCTATCTATCATCTATCTATCTATCTATCTATCTATCTATCTATCTATCTATCTATCTATCTATCTATCTATCTATCTATCAAACCACAGTAGCTGACAGCCTGTGTATTATCTATCTATCTATCTATCTATCTATCTATCTATCTATCTATCTATCTATCTATCTATCTATCTATCTATCTATCTATCTATCTATCTATCATCTATCTATCTATCTATCTATCTCTATCTACCTATCTATCTATCTATCTCTATATATATCACGTAATTATATTTCTATCTATCTATCTATCTATCTATCTATCTATCTATCTATCTATCTATCTATCTATCTATCTATCTATCCAGAGTTCCTGCCGGCCTGTCTATCATCTATCTATCTATCTATCTATCTATCTATCTATCTATCTATCTATCTATCTATCTATCTATCAATCTACTTTTCATCTATCTATCTATCTATCTTTCTATCTATCTATCATCTATTCACAGTAGCTGCCGGCGTTTCTATAATCTACCTACCTACCTACCAACCTACCTATCTACAGTACCTGCCTGCCTGCCTGGCTTCCTATCTACCTATCTATCTATCATCTACTTTTAATCTATATCTATCTATCTAACTATATCTATCTATCTATCTATCTATCTATCTATCTATCTATCCACAGTTCCTGCCGGCCTGTCTATCATCTATCTATCTATCTATCTATCTATCTATCTATCTATCTATCTATCTATCTATCTATCTATCTATCTATCATCTATTCACAGTAGCTGCTGGCGTTTCTATAATCTACCTACCTACCTACCAACCTACCTATCTACAGTACCTGCCTGCCTGCCTGGCTTCCTATCTACCTATCTATCTATCATCTACTTTTAATCTATATCTATCTATCTATCTATCTATCTATCTATCTATCTATCTATCTATCTATCTATCTATCTATCTATCTGTCTGTCTCTCTGTCTCTCTGTCTATCTATCCACAGTACGTGCCGGCCTGTCTCTCATCTATCCAACTAATTATCTATCTATCTATCTCTCAATATATCACGTAATTATCTATCTATCTATCTATCTATCTATCTATCTATCTATCTATCTATCTATCTATCTATCTATCTATCTATCTATCCACAGTTCCTGCCGGCCTGTCTATCATCTATCTATCTATCTATCTATCTATCTATCTATCTATCTATCTATCTATCTATCTATCTATCTATCTACTTTTCATCTATCTATCTATCTATCTTTCTATCTATCTATCATCTATTCACAGTAGCTGGCGGCGTTTCTATAATCTACCTACCTCCCTACCAACCTACCTATCTACAGTACCTGCCTGCCTGCCTGGCTTCCTATCTACCTATCTATCTATCATCTACTTTTAATCTATATCTATCTATCTATCTATCTATCTATCTATCTATCTATCTATCTATCTATCTATCTATCTATCTACTTTTCATCTCTCTCTCTATCTATCTATCTATCTCTCCATCTATCAAATATCTGTCTACCTGTCTGTCTGTCTGTCTCTCTGTGTATCTATCCACAGTACGTGCCGGCCTGTCTCTCATCTATCTCACTAATTATCTATCTGTCTGTCTGTCTGTCTGTCTGTCTGTCTATCTATCTATCTATCTATCTATCTATCTATCTATCTATCTATCTATCTATCTATCTATCTATCTATCTAGCTAGCTAGCTAGCTATCTAGCTATCTATCTATCTATCTAACGACAGTAGCTGACAGCCTGTGTATTATCTATCTATCTATCTATCTATCTATCTATCTATCTATCTATCTATCTATCTATCTATCTATCTATCTCTATCTACCAATCTATCTATCTATCTCTATATATATCACGTAATTATATTTCTATCTATCTATCTATCTATCTATCTATCTATCTATCTATCTATCTATCTATCTATCTATCATCTATCTATCTATCTGCTTTTCATCTCTCTCTCTCTCTCTCTCTCTCTCTCTCTCCATCTATCAAATATCCATCTACCTGTCTATCTATCTATCAATCAAGTATTTTTCTTGCTATCTATCTATCTATCTATCTACTTTTAATCTATCTATCTATCTATCTATCTATCTATCTATCTATCTATTTTTCATCTCT
>CM075961.1:19772575-19965075 GCA_038048745.1 Coluber constrictor foxii
CTCCTCGCTGGGATGTAGGACCGACCACCTGGTTCCGCCCCAGGCACCTGATGGACCCAGAGAGGTTCCAGATGGAGCTGGGGACGATACCTCTCTCTCTCTCCCACGCCCCAGTCACAGCCCTGGTAGAAGACTGTGATAAGGCGGTCGCCGGGGCTCTCGACCATGTCGTGCCTTTGCGGCCTCTGACTCGACTCAGATCTCGGTGATGAAGTGCCATAGGAGAGGCCTAGAGAGCTGTTGGAGAACCAGTCATTCTGAATCTGACCGTGCACAGCTAAGGTCATTTACACGAACTTACCTGGTGGAGATGGCGGCAAAGCATCGTTACTTCTCCACCCTCATCGCAACCACAGATAATCACTTGGCTGCCCTGTTTAGAGTGTCCCGCTCCTTCTTGAATCAGAGGGCGGGGGAGGACCCCTTGCGAGGGTGGGGCGAGGAATTTAGTCAGCATCTGTTGGACAAGATTGCTCAGATTCAGGATGGCTTGGACTTTGACTGGGCAAGGTCAGATGGTGGGGAGGCGGCGGGTCTTGTTATTTGGGAGGAGTTCGATCCTGTTACCCCTGAGGAAGTGGACAGGATCATGAGGAAGCTGAGTGCGACCACGTGTGTATTGGACCCGTGTCCCTCCTGGCTGGTTTATTCACCTCAGGAGGTGACACGTGACTGGATCCAGGCAGTGATAACGGCTTCCTTGTATGAGGGAAGCTTTCCTGTCGCCTTGAAGGAGGCGGTGGTTAGGCCCCTCCTCAAGAAACCTGCCTTGGATCCAGCTATTTTGGGTAACTTCCATCCGGTCTCCAACCTTCTCTTTCTTGCGAAGGTTGTTGAGAGCATGGTGGCACATCAGCTCCCAGTGGCCTTGGATGAAGCAGAATACCTAGATCCGTACCAATTGAGTTTCAGGCCAGGATACAGCACAGAGACGGCATTGGTCGTGCTGGTGGATGATCTCTGGAGGGCTCAGGGCAGGGGTTATTCCTCTGTTCTGGTCCTATTAGATCTTTCGGTGGCTTTCGATACCATCGACCATGGTATCCTGCTGCAACACCTCGAGGGGTTGGGAGTGGGAGGCACTGTTTTGCGGTGGTTCTCCTCTTACCTCTCGGGTCGTATGCAAGTGGTGTTGACGGGGGGGGCAGAGGTTGGTCATGAGGCCCCTCACTTGTGGGGTACCCCAGGGGTCGGTCCTCTCACCTCTACTTTTCAACATTTATATGAAGCTACTGGGAGAGATCATCCGTGGTTTCGGGGTGAGGTATCATCAGTATGCTGATGATACCCAGCTTTTTATATCCACCCCGAATCAGCCCAGGGGTGCCCTCGATGTGATGTCCCAGTGCCTGGAAGCGGTGCGGGTCTGGATGGGGAGGAACAGGCTTCAACTCAACCCTGCCAAGACCGAGTGGCTGTGGGTACCAGCATCCCGGTCTGATTGAGAAGTTCCATCTTTGGCTATAGGGGGCGAGGTGCTTCCCCCTGTAGACAGGGTGCACAACTTGGGTGTCCTGGATTCACGGTTGAGTTTGGAAGACCATATAACAACCGTGACCAGGGGAGCGTTTGCCCAGGTTCGCCTGGTGTGCCAGTTGCGCCCCTATTTGGACTGGGATGCCCTACCCACAGCTACTCATGCACTAGTCACCTCCCGTATTGACTACTACAATGCTCTCTACCTGGGGCTGCCCTTGAGGACCACTCGGAGGCTTCAGCTGGTATAGAATGTGGCCACGCGGGTTGTGATGGGAGGGTCCCAATACACCCATATTACACCTCACCTGCGCGACTTGCATTGGCTGCCGGTTGCCATCTGGGTGAGATTCAAGGTGCTGGTGATAACCTATAAAGCCCTACATGGCTTAGGCCCAGGATATTTTTTGGACCACCTGCAACCAGCAACAGCTTCCCATCGCCCGGTGCGTTCTCACAGGGAGGGTCTACTCAGGGTGCCGTCGGCTAGACAATGTCGGCTGGCAACCCCCAGGGGTAGAGCTTTCTCTTTGGGCACACCCACCCTCTGGAATCAACTCCCCCTCGGGCTCCAGTTGGCGCCTGACCTATGCACTTTCCACCGCGAACTGAAAACATGGTTGTTCAATTTGCTCTACCTGGACTGATGGGGTTCTGATTATTTTAATGTGTTTTAATATATGTTCAATATCTATTTTTCACATGTTTTACTTGGGTTGGGATTTCTTGATTGTTGTGAGCTGCCCTGAGTCCTCGGAGATAGGGTGACATACAAATCAAGTTAAATAAATTAAATAAATTAAATAAATAATACCAGATACTGTAGTGCCCCCCTGTGTATACGACACTCTAGGATTTGTTCAACTTCATAGTGAAGCTCCCCGCCTACTTGAATGGGGCAAAGTGCCAGCTCTGAGACCCCCCTGTATACCAGAGGTCTTCACAGGCCATAGCAAGCTACTATGGAACACTGGTTGTATCTTATCCAATAACCAAAGGAGTTTCAGCTCCACTGTGACTGGGTTGATGATACGCATGATGGGAAGTGGGACCAGGAATTTTGGGGCTAACTTGTGGCAGGGTACCTTGAGCCGTAAGTATTTGGTGGAGAGGTCCACCTGTTCACCAACTCAGAATGGGGCTCGGGGACTGCGCTTCTTGTTGGCTTGAGCCTTATGGGCCTCTGCTGCTTTCTGTAATGCCCCCTCACATTTCCTCACACTCATTGCATGTCATTCAGCCACTTGACCAGGCTAATGGTCGCAGGGGTTTCCCGAGTACATTCTGGTATGAGGACAAAGTCTATCTCGTTTGCTACGCTAAAAGGGGTAAGCCCTGTGCTACTATGCACCGCGTTTTTATAGGCCACCTATAATGGTAAGAGACTAGCCCAGTCAGTCTGTTGGTAACTGACATAGCAGCAGATGTATTGTTCCACCATAGCATTGGTTCTTTCAGCCACTTCGTTGGTAGCTGGATGGAAGGCCAAACTCAATCCTTGGGAGTGTCAGAGCGGCAATCAGCCCCGTTACCTTGCGTGGGGTAATTGCCCTCATTTTGAGTTGGATCGTGGCTTCTATCCTGTTGCATACTTTGATCAATAAGACCGAAGAAACATCTTCTAATTAAACTCATATTTATTGTAAGAAAATAAAAACATCACACTATCTAAAATAGATTACATGTTGGCAAAGAATCTCCAGCCTGACCTTAGCTGGCTGAAGAACAAAGGAAAGTTTCTAGAAGAAGTACAAAGGAATGCAATGACATGCGTAGTAGATGCTGTAGGTGCTGATAAGGAATATAACTACGGTAAGTCTGATAGTCCAGAAATATTAGCTCTGCTGGTAAATATAAAAACGCAGTGACAGGGAGGACCTGGTCATTCTCAGAAACTCCCGCCAAAACCTGGCGATGATTATCCGAGATAATCCTTCATGACACTCCATGTAAATATGGTAATGAACATCTTTGACAGTTTGCGTGCTGATGGCAGGCTCGGGCAGTGTTAAGGTAATGATTTAATAGCTGAACAGCTGCTGTAAGGCTGTAATACTGAAGTGATGATGCAATGAGAATGAGTCAGCAGGGTTATTTAACTTATCACTTTAAGAGGCTGTATATATAAGAGAGGCCCTGTCAGGGCATTCTCTCTCTCTTTGTGTGCTTCTGTGCTGTAGTTGATTTATTGCCTGACTTTTCCTAGTACATGTATGTATATATTCCTTGTAGATAAACCACTTTTTAAAAGACAAAACTCTGTTTACTGTATTTTGCTCCTGGCTTGTCTCAAAATAGTCACACTATGCACACTCTGACAGGTTATGGGCCCAGTCCAGACAGAAGGCCTGAGTGACTAGAGAAACCAGAGAGAAGAGAAACCCAGTGGGAGCTTGCACCAGAGTCAGAGGGACTGTGCATCGTGGTTTGTTAGTGGTTGGTGATTGTAATGAAAACAGGCAACATGGCTTCTGTCAGCGTAATGAGAGGAGGTTTCATGGTGTCTCAGCTGAATGAGACAAACTGCCTCTCCTGGAGTGTAAAGATGGAGATGTACCTGAGAAGGGAGGAGTTGTGGACAATAGTTACTGATCCACCCACAGACCTAGATGATGGGGACCAGAGAAGAAATGAAAAGGCATTAGCCAGCATAATTCTGGCTATAGAGGACAGTCAGCTGATACGCATGAGGGGTCTCCAGTCTGTGAAAGAGTGCTGGGAGGCATTGCGCAGTGTGTATGTTAGAGAGACTGCGGGCAGTAAAGTGTTGCTGACAAGGAGACTGTATAAAGCACAAGTGAAGGTGGGGGAGAGCATGGTCACACATCTGCATGTTATGAGAAAGACATTCCTGGCATTAGATGAAAGAGGAATGAAGTTTACTGAGGCACACAAAGTGTATGTGGTGCTCAGTTCATTGGACAGTTCATGGGATGTTCTTGTAACTAGCTTAGAGTCCATGCAAGACAGGGACTTAACCATGTCAGAGTATGAATATTCATAGACTGGAAACCTGCTACGGTGACTTGTCCCAGAGATTGGTAGGAAGCCTGCTCATGGCCACTGCCGACTGGGAAGCAGAGTGGCGCCAGCAGAAAAAAACATGTTAGCAGATGCCCTATTGAGAAAATGTTAATTTGACAGCTGCTGGGAGGAAGTGGTCCACACCATCATTCCCCCCTCACAATCAGCCACCCAAGTAACCACCAGGAGCCAAGCCAGGCAGCCACCTGACCCAACCCGGGATGGATTGACAGCTAAATTGAAAGCAGCGCTACCAGCAGACCCTTGGCTCACAGACAACAAAGACGTGTTGACGATGAGGGATGGACTGGCATGGAAAGGATCCAAATTGTATGTCCCAGCAAGCCTGAGACTCGAAGTGCTCCAGCGCAGCCATGACTCCAAGCTGGCCAGCCACTTTGGATTCCTAAAGACACTGCACCTCGCTAGAAGGCAATTCTGGTGGCCAAAAATGAAAGCAGAAGTGGAAGACTATGTAAAAAGCTGTGCCACATGTGCAGCGATGAAGACGACCAGGAAAACTGCTTGGACTCCTTCAACAAGTGGCAAGCCCCAGCCAACCTTGGGAAGAGATCACAATGGATTTCATATTTGAACTCCCAGAAAGTGGAGGGTACACAGTAAGTTGGACAGTTATTGACTTGTTCTCCAAACAAGCACATTTCACTGCTTGCTCTGGACTGCCATCTGCAAAGAAACTCACTAAACTATTCATCAAGCACATCTACTGTCTGCACAGAGTACCCTGCCGAATCATCTTGGACCGAGGAGTCCAGTTTACAGCCAAATTCTAGAGGGAGTTCCTGAGATCCGTTGGGTCCACACAAGGACTTAGCTCAGCTTTTCATCCGAGTACCAATGGCACAGCGGAACAAGCGAACGTGATGGTAGAACAATATGTCAGGTTCCGAATTAGGATGGGAAAGGAAACACCAAACAACAGGGTGGAGGTTGTAGTAAAGTTTTACCTTCCGCAATTCGGCATGCTCCAACAATCACCCAGTGCAGTTTCAATTAAATATTGTCAGCTCTAACCATACCATGCTCCCATCACTGTTTTTAAACCTAGTGTGCCCCACCCCGCTAATCCACTCCCTAACTCCACCCCAAACCCTAGCTCTGATTGGAGGGTTCCAGCTGCTTCCCCGGGCCAGTAATCAGTTACAATTAGTCCAGGGCCATTGGGTTTGGTAAGCCGCCATTAATGCTGGCTATTGTAGCTGGTGTGGCATCTGCATAGGCATCGTCCCATCTGCCTCTCAGAAGAGGGTCCCACCAGCTGAATTCAGAAGGAAGCAGGTGGCGTTAAGGCAAGATTTCCTGGGCTGGAACGTGGGGCACCAGGATCTCTTTGACCTCGAACTGTTGTTCACCTTTGATGAGGAGGGGAATTGGAGGGGCAGGTTGCCCTGGTTGAAGAGGAGATACATGTTCAGGTTTCAACAAGCTAACATGAAACACAGGTTGGATCTATCTAAGGGTTTTGGGTAGCTCTAACTGTACCGTGACCAGATTTATGATCCTAACAATATGGAAAGTTTCTTAGATTTTTGGGTGGTTTGTAAGTACTCCGTAGATAGGAAAACCTTGCCCCCTACTTGGAATTCTTTTGATTTAGCCATTTTCTTGTCAGTCTGTTTCTTATGGGCCTGATGTGCCTCATCTAGTGTCTTACGGGTGATGGGCCAAATATGTTGTAGCTGTTCAATCCACTCTGCTAAGGAGGGGATTTGAGGCTTCCCCTGAGGTAGTTCTGGTATAGGGACAAAATCCTGACCAGAAGCCACTTTAAATGGGGTGAAGCTACTGTTACTATGGATAGAGTTATTGTAGGTGACCTCTGCGAATGGCAGCAGGTCAGCCCAATTGCTGGTAGTTTACATAGCATCTAAGGTACTGTTCCAGGACTGAATTAGTGCGCTCACTGGCCCCATTAGTTTGGGGGTGATGGGTGGAGCTTAAACCCTGGGTGGAGCCTAACAACTTCAGGAATTCCCACCAGAAATGGGAGGTGAATTGTACCCCTCTATCCAAAATAGAACACCCTCAGTGTTCTCAGTCTCAGTCCCAGTTTCTCTACTACCTCGGGGTTAATCACACGTCTTGTGCACACGGAGTCCAAAAGGGCTAGCATCTTCCCCTGGGCACCAGACGAAGGCGCCCACAGCTCCACTGGGATGGTCATGGGGGCCACATGCTGACTTACCAGGGGGATGTTGTCATTGTCGGTCTCTCCTCTGGGGTGGTTGAAGTTCCCAACTCCTCCTGACCAGGAGGGGTGAACTCAACGACCTCCACCCCTTTCAGCGCTGTTACGCGGTGCTTTGCTGGCTGCTTCTCGGGCTTCCTGACCCCAGCAGCCTGGCTTGGTGAGGCTATCAGGTTTCAGAGATGCCAGCTCCCCCTGCTGCCTTTCAGCTTCTTCACGCACTGGCAGGCCATGCTTCTCTGCGAGGGCCCCCTGAGCTCTCCAGCTCTCGAGTGCTTCATGCAGGAGTTGCAGGGCATGGGTCAGCAGGAGGTCCTTTTTGTCGGCTTTCTGCAAGGCATCATCTCCCCACCGGCGTCTGACGACAGTTACCCCGGGGGAGGGGGGGTGCTCCTCTGGGTTTTCCATGCATCCTATGCCCAGCGACCATCTGGCTCGGACCGGTTTCTCCTCAAGTTGCAACTCCTCCAGACACTCTGTCTCCTCCTGGCAGTGGTGTGGCTGAGGGGAGGTTGACCCCAGGGCTCCCCAGTCTTCCTGGTCACTCCTGTAGGTTCACATTGTGTGCTCAACCCTCTTAGTAGACTAGGTCTCTGGGTTGGCTGATAAAGCAGATCTTGCTTAATGTCAGGCCTGCCTCCATTCAAAATCCAAGAAAGAAAACCCCTGACTCCATTGAAGTAAAGAAGAGGTACTTTTACTGAGTTTGAAATGATAACAGCAAAAGAAAAGCAAGATCTGAGCCAAAAGGCACGAAACTTAACAGATGACAGAATATTGAATATTGAGGGATATGACTTGGTATATAGTTGGCATGCTTATTTAGTATATGATAAGAAGGTGGATAGGCCTTTTAAAAGCCATATATTAAGGAATGCTCTATTGCGTGTCTGGAAAAAATATCAATATAAATTAAATGATAATATACCTATATGGGTAGTACCCAGACACGCAATAGAGAATATAAGTATAGAACAAAGACAGTATGTAATTACATATAAAGAGCTCCTTAACATAGAAAGAGGTGTATTACAGTTAAAGCCTCTGAGAGGAAAGGGTAATTCAAACCTGGTTTCAGTATGGACAGTTACAAGCTAGATGGAAAAAGGATCAGAAAATTGGTATCACACAAAATGAAGAAAATTTGGTAAAACAAATTAGGGACCAGAGTCAAATGCATATAAAAAGGTTATATAATATATTGATAGAAATGGATTTGGAAACAGAGATAGTTAAAGATTGTATGATAAAATGGGCACAAGACTTTGAAGAACCAGTAATGATGGAAACATGGGAAAAGATTTGGGTAAGAAATGTAAAATTTATGTAAGCTCAACATTTGAGAGAAAATTTTTATAAAATGTTTTATAGATGGCATCTAGATCACAAAAAAGCTAGCTTGTATGTATCCGAATTTACAATCCAAATGTTGGAGATGTAATTGTGCTGATGCTACGTATTTTCATGTATGGTGGACTTGTAAAAAAGTTAAAGCATTTTGGATAAAAATATGGTGGATTATTCAAAATATTCTTAAAAAGAGGATAAAGTTTACTCCACAATTGTTTTTGTCAGGCATAATTACAGACTGTACAGTTATAGAGACTAATTTGATTTTGAACTTAATAACTGCAGCAAGATTGTTGGTGGCACAGTACTGGAAGAAGGAAGATTTGCCTACTATTCAAGAATGGACGTTAAAAGTAGAAAATTTAGGAGAGATGGCCAAAATTTCAGCATATTTGAAAGACCATTCAAATGAGAAATATATGCTGGAATGGAGAAGATGGATTGACTACATTCAAGGCAAATATCGGACTAAAAAATTACAAATAGCTTATGAATGAATAAAGAAATGTTATAATGTATCTAAATTTCATTTAGTAAAAGGGGAGTTAAAGTACAAGAGGGAGATAGGAGGCTATAGTTAGTTAGCTTATGTTAGCGTATGATTGTTAAATGTTATACCCTGTAATTTGCTCTGGGAAGTTGGGGGGGAAGGGTTGGAGGGGGGAGGGTTGGGGGGGAGGAGGGAGGGGGATGGGGAAATATTTGTAAAATTTATTAAAACTTTTCAATAAAAAAAAAAGAAGAGGTACTTTTACTGAGTTTGAAATGATAGCAGCAAAAGAAAAGCAAGATCTGAGCCAAAAGGCATGAAAGTTACATATTGAAAGTTTCCCCAAATCCCTCCCCCCAGGGACCCAGGCTGAATGTCCAATCCCCATCCAACATAGTGTCATGTGGGGCACATCTTCAGGTGTTTTAATCTATCTGGAGTTCTAGGACGGTTGGCCTTGACTGGATGTAAACAACTCCATTCAGCAGCGCAGTAGTTTGTGACAGCAAACCTCCCTTTTTATTCACATGGGCCTTCTTCACACCAGCTCACTTCTCAAACCCTAATGCCATGCCCCCACTCCCTGTTACTATGGCAGCCAATACCAAGCAAGCATCAAAGGGAAAACCCATGCTGGAGATCCGGCTGACACTATTAGATTGGTCTTCTCCCAGCAACTAATGGACTGGATGAGTTCCAAAAGGAACTGGGGGCTATAATTGCAGATCTGCTGAACAGTCCTGCTGAGCTCTTATTCACTGAAGGGGCACGCTGAGGAATTTGCTGTTTTTCTGGAAGACAAAATTGCTCAACTTCATTCCCAGTTAGGTGCCGGCATGGTTGCTGGTCTGGTGGAGGCACCTGGGGCAGGTTCTTGCCCTGCTATCTAAGAACAGTTTGACCCTGCTGCTCCTGAGGAAGTGGACAGGATCCTAGGGAGTATGTGCACAAGCACCTGTGTTTCTAGACTCATGCTCCTCCTGGCTTGTGAAAGCTTCCTGGGAGGTGACATGCGGGTGGTGATTAATGCTTCCCTACAGGAGGGGGTAGTGCCCCAGCACTTTAAAGAAGCTGTGGTCCGCCCTCTTCTTAAGAAGCCATCAGTGGATTCCACCCTGTTGGATAATTTCTGACCTGTCTCCAATCTTCCCTTTTGTGGGAAGGTTGCTGAGAAGGCGGTTGCATGGCAGCTTCAGAGGTTTCTAGATGAAACAGATTATCTAGACCCTTACCAGTCAGGATTCAGGCCTGAATATGGGATGGAAACAGCATTGGTTGCACTTTTTTATGATCTCGGATGGGAGTAGTGCATCCATTCTTGCTCTACTTGACCTCTTGGCGGCCTTCAATACCATTGACCATGGTATACTTCTGGAGCGGTTTCGGGGTTTGGGAGTGGAGGGCTCTGTGCTATGCTGGTTCACTTCTTTCCTCTCTCAGTCAGTGTTAATAGGAAGCAAGAGGTCCAGCCCATGTCCACTGCTTTGCAGGGTTTCGCAGGGCTTGGTATTCTTTCTGCTTCTGTTTAACGTCTACCTCATGTGTCGGCAACCCACAGCTCTGGAGCTGCATGTGGCTCTTTGGCCCCTCTCTTGCGGCTCCCTGTCGACCTGGACGCACAACCTGTTCTCTGCCCCAAGATACTGGCCCAACCTAGCCGTGGCCAACACCAACCTCGCTAACACAAGGGCTGGCGGGGTGGGAATGGGATCTAGGAGGAGGGTACAACAGAAAGGGGGACAGGCCTGCAGCTGAGGAGCGAGCATGAGCTGCAGCAGTGGCTTCCCTGAAAACAACCCTCCTCCTCATGCAACCCCCAGCTGGCTGTTGTGGGACTGGGAGGCCATGCATGAGTGGGGATACCCTCAAGTGAGTGGCCAGACTCAGCCAAAACGCAGCAAATGAGCACAGAGCGGGCGGGTTGATTGGGTGACGGGTGAGCGTCTTTGGCGAGGGTGCTCCAGCTTTCTCCGAGCCTGATCTCCATTGTAGGCGTGAGAGGTTCGGCAGGGCCAGCCCCTTTTCCCACTGCCCTGAGCTTCTTTACTAGTAGTTTCGCTCTGAGTATCTGTTCGATGGCACAGTCAGTAGGGCAGTGAGGGGGTAGTGTCTCACATTCCTTCTCACTAAACACCTCTGCCAGGTCTGCGTAGACCTGTGGGAAGGTGGGTCCCTCTGGGGCCTCCCTGGTATTCTCTCCTGGGCTGCCCCTCCCCTCTGAGCCTGCTCGTGGAGTATTGGTTTGGGCCCAATCCCTATCCTCAGCTTTCTAAACTCCCCCTCCCACCATATCGTGGGTCCCCACTCATCCAGCCATGCCAAGCTCAATATTATAGACTCTAGCATCGTTGCTACTACAATGAATCTAATCATTTCCCAATGCTCTCCCATTTCCAAACTCACCAGCTCCATGATGTGGGTAGCTGCCCCCTCCCCAATGTGTCAACCACATTTGATAATAGGAACTGGCAGTTTATGCTGATGCAACTAAAAGCTATGGATTTGTGGGAGAGATTTATTAATATGATTAAGACAATATATTACAAACAATCTGCAAAGGTGATGGTAAATGGTGATATGACTGAAAAGGTTAACATTGTGAAAGGCACAAGGCAGGGATGCCCTCTGTCCCCATTATTATTTGTATTGATGTTAGAGGTACTAAATAGAAATATAAGACAGGATAAGGAGATAAAAGGTGTGGAAATAAAAAAGGAAGAATACAAATTACAGGCATTTGCAGATGATTTGGTGTTTATTTTAGAAGATCCGCAAGAAACAGGGCCAAAATTGTTAAAAAGAATAGAAGAATATGGTGAGGTGGCAGGACTGAAAATAAATAAGGAAATAAGGAAAAAACTAAGATCCTAGTGAAAAATATTACAGAGAAACAGAAAAAGGAGTTAATGAAGAGATTAGATATCCAGATCATAAAGAAAGTAAAATATTTAGGGATTCAATTAACAGCAACATGTGTAATGATTAAGGAAGATAATTATTATAAGATGATAAAACAAATTAAGGTAGATTTGGAGAAATTGAAAAATTTGCAATTATCACTAATAGGAAGAATAGCTACAATTAAGATGAACATACTACTGAGATTATTGTTCCTGTTTCAAACAATCCCTATAAAACTGGAGAAAAAACATTTTGAAGATCTTAATAAAATAATAGTGGAATATATTTGGCAGGGGAAAAAAGCGAGAATTAATTTTAAAATGTTACAAGATGCAAGAACTAGAGGAGGATGTGCATTACCAAATTGGGAACTATATTAACAGGCTGCAGCGTTAACATGGATGAAAGAATGGATTGTATTGAGAAATATAAGGTTATTGACATTGGAGGGACATGACTTGCAATTGGGTTGGCATGCCTTCTTATGGTATGGGAAAAGTAAGATACATGGTTACTTCCAAAGACATTATATAAGAAACGCTTTATTATTAGTATGGGAGAAAATTAGAGAACAACATTATTTGAAGATACCAGTTTGGCTTTCGATGATGGAAGCACTTATACATCCAAATATTATTAATATGGGAAATATTGTTAGTTACAAGGATATTTTGTCTGAAAAGGGGGAACTTAAAATGAAACAAGAATTGAAAAAACAGGATTGACATGGTTTGGTATACACAACTGCAACTACAATCTAGATATGAAAAAGATGCTAAATTATATGGTTTCTATATGGAATTGACAGAACTGGATAAGATATTAACAGGAACAGAAGAGAGGGCAATAAAATAATTGTATAGTTACTGCATATTAAATTAGAAGAAGAACAAGTAAAGGAAACAATAGCATGGGTGAAAAATTTTGGTTACACGATAGATAAATGGCAGCAATTATGGGATAGAAATTATAAATTAACAATGTCAACTACATACAAGGAAAATTTGTACAAGATGTTTTATAGATGGCATCTGTCACCGGAAAGATTGGCAAAAATGTTTAAAGACAAATCAGCTAGATGTTGGAAATGTCATCAGATACCGGGGTCATATTACCATATGTGGTGGACATGTGTAGAAGTAAAAAAATACTGGGCAAAAATTCGTACATGGTTGGAGAAGATGACACAACAACACATTGATCTTAAACCTGAAGTATTCTTGTTGGGGATTTTACCAGAAACTTACAGTAAAGAAAATGCATATTTGATTATTTGTGTAATAACTGTAGCTAGATGAGAATGTGATTAAGAAAATATTACAATGTGCAGAAATGAATAGATTAACACTTCCAATTACTGTAAAGGAAAGGAAGAATCTGACTATTATAGTATATGGGAGTTATTTTATCAATGGTTAGAGAATAAATATGAAAATTAGAAATAAAAGCAGAGGAGTGAAATATGGAAAATGTATTACAAAGTTAAATAAGCTAAGAAGAGAAATGCTATAAATAATAGGTATGTTATGTATTAATATTAATCTAAGAATAGATATAAATAATGAACATGGTTGTAAACTTTAATTATTATTGCACAAAATATTTGTACCCAGGACTTCCGGTGGCGCCTTCCTCGTCGTCGGCGGGCTCCTCCATGCCCGCCGGCTCCTTGGCGCGTTAGAGCCGCCTCACAGCTGGCAGGCGGCTCGCACAACCTGCTCCTCAGCGGGAGGAGCAGGGAGAGCTTCTGGGGGTGAGGCTGGGCCCCCTGAGCCGCCCCAGGAATGCTTCGTTTGTCCTGGGGAGGGCTCAGAAGGATGGCCCCCTCCATACCCTCCAGAGAATGCTCCGCGTCAAGACTGTCCTCCGCTAATTAGCGGAGCCAGACGCTGGAAGCAACACCGCAGCGTCTATCGAGCAAGCTGAAAGAGAAAGAAGAAAAGTCGGAGCAAGTATGGATTCTTTTACTGATTTTTTTCCTGATTTTTTTGGAAGAGGAAAGAGGGGAGGAGAGGAAGAGAAGTGTAGTTGCCTGAGTAATTCTGAGAAGTGAAAGTTCTTGAGAAAGTTTTTTAAGATGGCGACTGGTTTTAATTGAAGAATTGCCAGAGTGTCTGAAATGGAGGCTTTGAAATAAATATCTTGTTATGGGAAAGGCACTTAAAGTAAGAAGAATTTTTCCTTATTCTTTTTTTGGATATCTTTTTTTTTCTTTTAAAAAAAATTAAAGTAAAGCAAAGCAAAATAAAGTAAAGCAAAGTAAAGCAATTTAAAGTAAAGTAAAGATGACTAAAGGAAGGGGGGGCTCCCCCATGAGCCAGCTGACGTATAAAGCTGAGATGATGCATTTGTGTGGATTGGCAGAAGGGGACTTAAAAGATCTTATAACAACTTCCTTACCAAGCGTAGTTGACAAAATTAAAAATTCACAGAAGAATCTTGTGGACTTGATTGCTGGAAAGCAAGACCAATTAAGTCAAACTATTATTAAAGTAATCTCAGATCTTTTAAATGTGGTGATTGAAATGGAGGAGAAAGTGACTGAGATCAGTAGTAAATTTGATTCTCAGATACAAAAAATACAAGGAAAGTTTGTGGAAGCTCAGATTCGAAATCAGACTATACAGAATGATATTATTATGCTTCAAATCAAAACTATGGCATCAGCGATTAGAGTGAGAGGTATTAGAGAAAATCAGAGAGAAGACTTAAAAGCAATTTCTGCAAAGGCTTTTGCTGAATTACTTGAGAAAGAAGATGAGATAATTCTTGGTTGTATAGAGAAAGTTTATAGAGTCAACTCACGAGTAGCCAAACAACGGAATCTGCCTAGAGATGTGGTTGTTTACTTTACTGATAAAAGGTTGAGAGATGACATCTTACAAAAGTCCTACTCTGCCAGGGTGCAAGTGGAAGGAGCACAAATCAATATCTTCAAAGAGTTACCATCGAAGGTTTTAAAGAATAGGAAAGAATTTGCTTTTTTAACTAAGGAACTGAAGAAAAGTAATATCCCATTTAGATGGGACTTACCAGTTGGCTTAATTGTTAGATATCATGGTGTGAGATATTGTTTGAATACTATTGGAAAAGCAGAACACTTTTATAAAAATATCTTCAAGAGAGCCATTGAATATGGGAAGAACAAGAAACAAGAAAGAGAGTCTGTAAAAGGCAGACAGAAGGAAGAGATTCAAAGTATGAACCAAAGAATGTTAAAAGTACAAGGAGTACAAGGTGGTTTTTTAGAGGATCCTATTAAGGACTTCTCAGATGGGAAAATTGAATATCTTGGTGAATTCAGAGTAGGAGCACCGGATCCTGAACTGCGGGAGCAAGATTTTAAAAATTTTATAACTCAAGATGAACAGCAGCAGGGGTCCAATGCTCCTCAAGAAATGGAAGGTGATGTCAAACAGCAGGAAGAAATCGATGAGGAAATTCAAGTGGTACGTACTGATGAGTTTCGTGAAGTCCTTCAGCATCTACAGTTTTTATCAGAATATATGGAAAGTGTGGTAAAAAGTTTATAAAAATTTTCTAAAGTCTATATCAAGTTGGATTTATGGATTATAATGACTTCATCCGGAGTTGGAGGTTTACAAAAATTTGTACTATCTGGAATTGGATTTATCATCCTGAGTAAGTTTAACAGATTGCTGCAGTAGTAGCAGCAATCTGTGATTACCCTATTATAAGTTCTTTTTTTGGAATTTATCATCCAGGAGGAAAGAATGGAAATGAAAACATCTTACAGCCAGAAGGAGTGAATAACAAAGGGTGGCAGGATTTGAAAGAGTTTTAAAAAAAACATCTGGGAATGCAGTTTCTAGAGATTTTTTCTTCCTTTTTGCTTGATTTTTATCTCAAGGATTGGTGGAGCTGCATTGGATTTTTCTTTTTTTTTCTTGTTGAAATAGTATAAATTAGTTTGAATGATTCTACCTAGAGGAGAGAATATCTTCGTGGTTGCATATTGTTTATACAAGGTCACACGGGGGGTTTAAGTGGAATGTTTTATTTCACTGATGGGGGCAGATAGAAGACGAAGCTTATTGGAATTGGATAAATGTGGAGAAAGAATATTTAACTTCAATCAAGATGAAGAGAAGATTGTAATTTGGATTATGGAAAATTATAATATATGCATAATTGCATTATACTGTATGTTTTGTGTTTTTCTTTTTTTTTTGTTTTTTGTTCTTCAGTGTTTTTTTATTTTATTTTTATTTTTTCCTTAACTAAGGGGAGCAGTTGGGACCAAATTACTTGATATTATTTGATATGAATGTGTAGGTTACACTATTTTGGGGGGATTGAGTTAGGTATATGACTTGTAATGTTAATATTAATGGGTTATATAAAGGTCAGAAATTTTTTAAATTGCTAAATATGATAATGGTTGTTATTTTTGGGTGTTTTTCTTATTATAGTATTGTTAACTTTAGATAAACATTTATTTGTATGGATTTTTTCTTCTCTTTTTCTTTCTTTTTTTTTTCTTAATACTCTTTTAGTTCTTTTTTCTCTTTCTTCTCTCTTCCTTTTAATTTAGAATTGAATATATAATAGTTTTCGCTTTTCTCTTTGTTATAAATTTTTGTTGTTTTTCTTTTTAAAAAAAAATGTGTAGCGGAAGTCAGGGGGGAGGGGAAGGGAAGGGGTGTGGTTGGGGGGAGGTTGGGGGGGAAGGGGAGGGGTGGGTGGGGGAGGGGGAGGGGTGAAAAAGGGGGAAAATTTTGTATTGTAAAACTTTTTCAATAAAAAAAAAAATATTTGTACCCAGACGACACAGTTTAATGAAAGATGAAATGTTTGTACTAAAGGAAAATGAAATTTTAAAAAAGCACCAAGCTGTCAACCTGCTCAAACCTAATGGGTTTGGGCATCTTTCTTACCCATATCCCCAGCTCACTAACCACAGCCTGGTTTATGAGACACCGGGTATACCTGGAATCAATCAAGGCATTATATTGTCCCCCCTGTGCTGCTGGGGCAATTTTTATGTTGACAGGGATGAGGAAGGGCCGGATGGGGTCACTTATCATTGGGTCCTCTTGTTTGGCTTCGTGTTTGTGGCCGTGAGAGCTCTTCATGGTGGGTGTCAGTCTGATTCATGTATGGATTGGAGAGGTTAAAAGTGGCTAATGATGCAGCTGCGGTCTGGCTTCTGGTCCTTGGTCGTGCCTCATTATCAGTGTGGGTTTGAGTCTGCTTTCTGCGTGGATGTGTGGTGGTGACATCCTGTGTGGCTCTTGTGAGTGTGGGCCTGCTGTCATTCATCGTGTTAGGGACTCGTTTGTCAATAAGGGTGGGTTTCCAAATGGCTGGTAGGCGGGAGACCCCCCTGCACCTCAGACTAAGCCGAGCACAACCAAGCCCCCACCCAAACAGAACACCTCTTTTTCAATAGAGCTTAGGTCAGCCTGACCCAACTTAGAATGTACCAAAGCATCTATTTCCTCAAAACAGGTGTCACAGTTCCCTTTTCCTTCCCAGAATATAATGCTTACTCATGTCCTATTCACCAGTTATATAAATCAGGTTATATGAAGGTTAAATATGGCGTTACTTAGGTTATGTTTTTTATAGGAATAATTCATTTTTCTCTCAATAAATAAAGCAAGTAGTACTTCTCTGGAGACTCTAGGGGGCTCTGTTTTTTACAGAAGCTCCATTTGTTTGTGGAGTTTGTGGAGCCTCCTTAAAAAACAGAGTGTTGTGGCCCGCCGGCAGCCAGCGGAGCTGGCAGCAGAGTCAGACAGTGAGGAGGTTGGGGAGGAACTTAGGCCAGACCTGGGGGCTGAGGAAAGCTTGGATGAGGGCTCTGCATCAGAGGCAGAGAGGGAGTTAGACAGCAGCGAGGCAGAGGAACAGCTGGAGCAGGGGTGAAATGCTCCCGGTTCGGACCAGATCGTGATGGTGGCGGGTGGTTTGGAGAACCAGTAGCAAAAATCCCTGCCCCCCCCCCCCATGCCCAGCTTAGCCGCGTGATCATCACAGGCTATTTTTTTTACTTTTAAAAGCATTTTTTCTACAACCTCTTCGGCCAAAAAATTGCTTTTAAAAGTAAAAAAAAAACAGCCTCTGATGATCACGCGGCTCAGCTGGGATTGTCAGAGGCTTTTCAAAGCATTTTTTTCTGCAACCTCTTCGGCTGAAGAGGTTGTAGGAAAAAAAATGCCTTTAAAAGCCTCTGGCGATCCCAGCTAACTTGCCTGATCGTCAGAAGCTTCTAAAAGCATTTTTTTCTGTAACCTCTTCAGCCAAACAGGCTGTAGAAAAAAAAATGCCTATAAAAGCCTCTGGTGATCCCAGCTAACTTGCCTGATCGTCAGAAGCTTCTAAAAGCATTTTTTTCTGCAACCTCTTAAGGTTGTAGAAAAAATGCTTTTAAAAGTAAAAAAAAAAAAGTTGGCCATGCCCACCCAGTCACATTACCCCCCACCCCCCAAGCCATGCCCACAGAACAGGTAGTAACAAATTTTAGATTTCACCCCTGAGCTGGAGCCCATTCCCAGTGTGTGCATGCACAGAGCTGCCATAAGACAAGAACAATTAAGAAAGCAGGGTAGACTCGGGAGTAAGGCCACACCTTGGAGATGATTGACCCCTCCCATAGGACATAAAAGAGAAGTGAATGGGATGTGGGCTTTTCCAGGAAGCAATTAGTTCATCTCATTTCAAGATTGGAAAGTTCTGTTCATGACTCTAATAGACTCGGTGCCAAGTTTGGCCTTGCTCTGCATTTGGAAATTGGTTCTCTGGCAGTGTTCCAAGTGAGATAAGGTGGAGGTTGATAAACATTCCTCTGAAAGACTGTTTGCCAAAGCCTTGTTGACTGTGAATGAATGGAATTCACAGTCATGTTAATAAAAGAGGTTTTACTGGGATTAAGACTTTGCTTCATGCTTTCTAAGGAAGCCTAGGTCAGAACACAGAGCTCCCTACATCTAGCCATTTTCCCACTGATTTATTTTTAAATAAAAATCTGGAAGCAGGATTGAATGAACAAAATTAGAAAAACAGAGAAACTGAAACAATTATCAACATATTTGTTCACCTGAACTTCTGTTTTTTTTCTAACCATAAACCATAACCATAACAAAGCAGGATTGTATTCTGGACCCTCAATACAGGTAGTCCTTGATTTACAACCACAATTGAGCCCAAAATTTCTGTTGCTAAGCAAAACAGTTGTTAAGTGAGTTTTGCCCCATTTTAAGACCTTTCTTGCCACAGTTGTTAAGTGAATCACTGCAGTTGTTAAGTTAGTAACACAGTTGTTTAGTGAATCTGGCTTCCCCCATTGACTTTGCTTCTCAGAAGGTCGCAAAAGATGATCACATGACCCTGGGACACTGCAACCGTCATAAATATGAGCCAGTTGTCAAGAGTCTGAATTTTGATTACGCGACCATGGGGATGTTGCAATGGTCATGTGAAAACCGGTCATAAGTCACTTTTTTTCAGTGCCGTTGTAACTTTGAATGGTTACTAAATGAACTGTTGTAAGTCGAGGACTACCTGTATTTTCATAAGGCATCTTGATTCATTCCGTTTTCACTATTTTTCCCTGTTTGATGGTGAGCGTGGCATAAATGAATGGTTGTAAGTTGAGGACTACCTGTATTTATGGTTGTCACCACATTAACCAAAGCAAAATTCCATCACATTACCCATGTTCTCTCCTCCACTTAATAGTATACAGCTGGCTGTGTTTTTTAATACTGATACAACTATTCTTTCTTCAACTCAAGTTGGCCTTTTGAAGAAGTTTACAGGCCTTATTGTGCTGCTGTAACAAGGAAAGGCTCACAATAGACTGTTCTAAAATAGTTAAAATTAAATCTATTTTTGACAAGACCAACAATACTGCTAAGGCAATTCAGAGTTTGCTTCACATTAAAGAAAGTAAACACACCCACTGCCTTAAAAGTCTAACTCCATCTTCCAGATGTTATACATGTCTCTCAAGTGTGTGTGTATAATAGTTAAAGGCCTTAGGTATTATTAGCTGGTTTAGATTTCTAAGAAAGATATTAGAAATATTTTACTGTGTTTCTAGTGCAGTACTCCACTTAGAAACTGGGATGATCCCTCTGAAATCTTGAGTCTGCATAAGATGTTTCTAATTCTGGGTCAAATGTCATCTTTTCAGTGATTCCCTAGCCACCGTGATCTTTCTAGATAATTTTTCTTCTACCTAGAAAACTAGAATTCAGAATTACCTATGACAATATTGCTTCTCACATTATCTTCTAACCAAGGGGTTATGAACAGCTAGATCCACAACCCAGCAGCAGGTATTTGATAGAGCTGCTCAGATAAATCAGATGACTTAGATAACCAATCCAGGAAACTCTTCACACCAGCAGGTTACCTATTCAGTATTACCTGCCCAACACACTATAGAGTTTTTTCTTTTGATTTTACTGTGTTCCCTTCAGAGATATTGGAGGAAAAGTATAATAATACCCTTTTTGCAGAGCAAACATGTCCATCTGACATGCAAAACCCAACATTCCAGCCCACATCTCTTTCAATACCTTTTCTGCAGCAATGCAGGTAGTCCTTGTTAACAACCACTCATTCAGCAGCGATTCATTTATGACAATGCTGAACAAGTGGTGCTTATGACTGGTCATCAATGTTCTGGCTGTCCCAGCAACCCCTCCCCCCAAGGTCATGTGATCAAATCCAGGCACTTGGCAACCAGCTCACACTTATAATGTTTGCAGCATCCCACAATGATGTCATCACCATTTGCAACATTCCTTGTAGGCTTCCCATAAGCAAAGTCAAAGGGGAAGCTGGCAAAGAAGGTCGCAAGTTATTCCTGTAACTCACTGCCACTCCCACCACTTTTTTTCCTGAGCAGCCCAGCTATGGCATGCAAGATTCTGGGGATTTCATACTCTGTAGTGCACATCTATAGTATCCCCCCACTTGCACTCCTACCTGCCTGGCCATGCTTGTGTCATGCCACAGCAGCCACATTCATGCCCTCTTGCACTTTGCAGCAGTCACCCCCACCTGGTTGCATTTGTACCATGCTGTGGCAGCCTCTCCCTCCCCAGAGCTGGATTCCATAGCACTCACTCACCCACTGGCCTGCTTGAAAACTGTCCAGGACTTTCAAATTCCTGCCAGCTTTCCCATTGACTTTACTTGTTGGAAGCTGGCAGGAAATTGCAAGCAGGTCCTTGCTTAACAACAGCAACGGGGACTGCCACTATTGCCATTGCTAAGCAATGCAGTCAATATAACATAGCATTTTACAACTGCTGTCAACTTCAAACTGAACCTGGCAGAAGCCATTTTGTTGATTCTCAGTTGCCACACAGTATGGGAGTGGGGAAGGAGGCTGGAATGCACTGCCAGGGAACTCAGGGAAGATTTTGAAATGGAAAAAAAAGGGGAGGTGGCCACCAAGCCTAGCACAGCCCTGACTGGTGGAGTGCAACCGGCTGTCCAAGCCAGGGAGGGAGTCCCTTTGGCAGTGGCCAGACCAAAGGTCCGAAGTGGAGAGTACTGAAAGGCAAGTGGCACAGGAAGAAGTCCTAGCCATGGGGGACCTCTACTGAGCAGAGGGCGACACCACATGGAGATTTGAGGGGTGGAGCCTGTCCGCAGATTTCAGCCACGGGTGGAGGCTGCAGCCCAGATGGTGCAGCCACCTTCAGCCCGTTGAAGCCCAAATCCAGTTTTGGCAGCCCGGGTGGCTAGCCTGCCTCCTCAGCCAATGGCGACAAGGAGTCTGGGACTAAGGCAGAGCCCCCAGAGGCAGCAGTGGGGGGCGAGCTCGGCAGGACACCCTCAGTTCCCACCTGGGTGGCCTGGATATCAGCCATGGCCTTACTACCCCAGCCCTGGTTGGTTTCATGGGCAATGGGCACCCCCTCCTCCACACCAATGGACCCTTCACCGATGAAAGCCACCTTTGACAGGGACCCGGAGAAGTTAGTGTTCTTCCTGAACCAGGTGTGGTGTCACCTGGACTGCTATGCTCTAGCCTACCCGATGGAAGTCATGATGGTGAATGCACTGGCCATTAACCTTGAAGGAGAAGCCACGGAGTGGGTAACAAGACTCCATGATGAGGACGCACCAGAGCTGGGAAACATCAACACTTTCCTGGAGGAGTTAAGAGCCAGGTTTGAGGATGAGTCCCAGGCCCTGCAAGCTGAGGAGGAGATCCAGGAGCTGAAGCAGAAGGGCTGGACGGCAAAGGAGTACATTTGGGAGTTCTGCAGGGTTGCTGGCAAGCTGAGGCAGTGTCTGGAGCGACTACTGGTCTACCACCTCAAAGAGGGCTTGGACTGAGTGCTGCTCCAAGCCTGCATCTACCAAGGGGTACCTGAATGGATTGGCCCATATAAGTGTGAGTGACACAATTTTTCTGGCCCAAAGGGGGGATTGTAGAAAGTTAGCACCCACCCCTCTCCTAGAAGAATGAAATATTTTAGGAAATATTAAAAAGGCAGAATATTATATTTTCCTAAAGGGAGAAATGGAAAAACATGCTCTTGGAGACAGAAAGCAGCCCCCCACCATTCTTAATAGACCTCAGCATATGTCAGCACTTAAGAGATAAAAAGCTTATTGAAAGAAGCCAAGTATCTAGGTAGTTCTATTCATAGGCAAAGCAAATACTGCAGGCAGAAATCCATTCAAGAGAAGATGTTCTGAAATTCCCTGCAGCAAGGTCTGAACAAAGGTAGCATTAGGTGTTTTGTGCCAGCCATGGCGGTTTCTTAAAGAGCCACCAGATGGGAGCAAAGAGGGACTTTTGATCCCACTGGTGGGTCAAGGGGCTCCGGCCCCTGCAGCCCCATTGGGGAGAGTTAATGGCCCTCCGGCCCCCTCACACACCTTGGTAAGGGAGAGGCCAGGGACCCCTATAAGAACCCCTGCACAGGGGCTGCTCTTGTTCTCTTGTTCTAACTTCCTACAGGACTGAACTATGGGCTCAATCCAGGCATGGATGCCTCCATGCCAAGGAACTCATTTTACTCTACTTTTACTTCTAAATAAAGACTTAATTTGATTGCATCCTTGCGTGCTGACTTTTCTTGGAAGCACCCTCAACGAACCATTGATCTTTGTGAGATCCCTCACAAAATGGTAGCCAAGGATGGTTTGAGGCAACACTTCCAAGTCAGCAGAAGCAAGATGCCAGGAGGTTCCAGCAAGAACCCCTCAGAGATGGATGGTAGGGCTTCCCCGGTTATGACCAGGAGTCTCCAAGCAAGGTTGGCAGCCCTGTGTCAGGGCTCCGGTTTCATCCTCAAAATAAAGTATATTTCCAGGCAGCAGATCTTTCTAGGAAATTTCTCTTTATTGAGCAATGCATGGTTCCCCAACAAACTCGAAGTCAGCAATGAACTTTCACCCCGATACCCTCCTTTTCCTTTTCCCCATTCTCTGCTCCCCATTGGCTGTCTTCCAAATCATTCTTCCATTACTCTGCCAACTCAGTTCACAGGAATGTCGCCCCCCCACCCATACATCTCCCAGGAAACCAACTCTCAGAGAAACTTAACTAGGTGAAATGTCATGTCTCTCTCTCTTCTATGTCAGCCCTGGAATGCTGACACCCTGCTTCTAGTCCCTGAAGCTAGCTTTGATCCAGAGGAAGGGACAGATGATCTCTATACCCCCAGAGGACCCAGCGGAACACAAGGGACCCCTTTGCATGCTTCCTTGCAGCTGCAAGCCACAGAGGAAGGCATGGAAGGCCAGCAGTCCACCCAGGACTGCCAGGACACTGAGGATGCAGCCAGGGACCAGGCCACCCCCAGCATGGACCAGTTCACTGGCAAGGAATGCAGAGAGCTGCTCCAAATGCTCCTAGCAGCCCGAGGAATGCCAGGAGCCAAGCCACATGGGACACCAGCGCAGGGGGCCTCTGGACACTGGGTAAGTCCTTACCCAGCACCCAGGAGGCTCCCCAACATGGCGCCGGCCACCCTGGGGGGACCCTGGGGACCCGGAGCTTTTGGTGGGAAAATTCCTGCCGAATCACAACCTGCAGCTTCCAGGGCCAACCAGAAGCAACATGGCGGCCCCCAGGCTACCTACTCCAGCAAGGCTTTGTAGGCCTCAGCTAGGCCATGAGGCCCAGCAACCGATGACAGCCAGCTGAGGCAGCATGCAAACTGCTCACACACACCCACACCGGCTAAGCCTCGAAGTCTGCCCAGCTGCTCCTGCTGCAGCTGGCATCAGAGCTGCAATCCAAGTCCTGGTTGGATGACCATGGCCTCAACCTTGGGGGCAGCCAGCCTCCCTCACTACCCCCAGGAGACCAACAAGGGGGGGCGTCCAGTCCGGAGCCCCCCAGCCAGGACCCACACCTCCAGAGAGTCTCTGAGGAACCCCTGGGGGCCCCAGCCTTCCCAACACCCCCACCGAGGCAATGGAGGACTCACCTCAATGTCCTCAGGGGGCCTCCAGCCGAGCCTCCCACTTCCGACAATAGCTGCCTCCTCCAGAGTCTTCAGGACCAGCGGTGGGCCCCTCCAGGTGATCCTTGTCTTCTTCGGGCATTTCTGGCCCCATCCTGCAGCCTTCACACACACACACACACACGGTAAGTGTTCCAGCACCGGGAGGACTTCCAGAGGAATCTTCAGGGCCTCACAGGCTTGGGCCCAGGCCTAGCACTGCAGCACAGAGAGAGAGGCCCGCTCCTGTCGGCTCCTGGGCTGGAATGAGCTCTGAGCATGCTCAGCAGTTCAAGCATGCCCAGTTCGCTCCATCTGAAAAGGAGAAAAATAATCAGAGAAAAATACCTACACTCGCCAGCAGAGGGATCCCTCTCCCATTCACTTCAATGGGACCCAGGCAAAGATACCATGGACAGCAAAATACAACTATATTTTCTACTCCTATTTATTTGTCTACTCCTGTTCTACCGAATAACTTTGAAAAATTACATCTGGGGGGTGAAAATTTCAATATATGGAACAAAGAGATACAGGTATGTCTCTTAAAGGAAGGGACCCTAGAAATGATTTTAGACCCCCCACCTTTCCCTTGGAGGCCTCAAGAAGAGTGGTACCACAGGAAAGCCTATACCACTCTACTGAGCTCACTGGATGCTAAATTGTACCCTAGCATTCCAGATGGGCTCACAGCTGTTGAGATTTGGGGGTTGTTATATAGCTTATTTAATAGTGATAGCTTGGGCTCCACCACAAGGCTCACATCGGAGTTCTATAATACCAAGCTGAAATTTGGGGCTAGCATGGCTGAACACCTGGGAAAGTTGAAGGCACTCAGGGCAGAGCTGGTGCTCAGGGACTACCCTGTGACTGAGGCCAACATGATCGCTGTCATTCTGGCATCCCTGGACAAAAGTTGGGGTAATTTTATTGTCTCACTAGAGGGAACCAGAAAGGAAGCCATGACTCTGTCCTACCTCACAGGGAGGCTCAATTGGGAAGACAGGAGGCATAGAGTTGCTGGAGAATACACCAGGGCAACAACTCAGCGCATCAACAGGAGGCACCAGAGTTCACAGCAGGTTAACGCTCTACCCAAGTGTTTCATCTGTGGCTCTGAGGAGCATCTGAAGAAGGACTGCCCCCATTACCAGCAAGGACCTAAGCGTGGTTCCAATCAAGGAAGGGGCAGCGGGTAGAGAAGGGGGCCTGGCAGGGGCAAAGGTGGTGCTAAGGGTAATTTTGTGTATACTAGTTACCTCACCCCCACCACAAAGGCTGATGGCCCTATTGGCCTCTGGTTACTGGACTCTGGGGCTTCATCTCACATTGCTAACATGAAACAAGACTTTAACAGGTTAAGGAGAATTAACTTCTCTGTCAAGGTTGCAAATGGTAACAATGCTTTGGTTGTTGGGGAGGGCACTGTCTCTGTACCAGGGCTGGGCAATGTTGAAGGTGTATTGCATGCTCCCTCTATCACCAATAACCTGTTAAGTATAACCAAGTTGTGTGATGATGGCAGGGTGGAGGTATTGTTTCACAAAGGGGGAGGTCATGTCACTCGAGACAAAAGGGTCATTGGGAGTGTTACCGTTATAAATGGTTTGCCATATTTCTCCCCTGAGTACCCAGCTACAGGCAACAGCTCACAGGGGGCCACCTCAGAAGGGGCCTGCGCGCAGAGAGAGAGAAAGGCTCCACAGCCAGCTCCCAGGTTGTCAAAGATGCACAAGACTGAGGCAGTTGTGCCCATGCTGCCTCAACCAGCCTCATGGCCTTCCAAGGCCAATGCGGGCAAGAAACCCAAGCCTCAGCAGGCACCTAAGGCAGATAAGCCCAAGAAAGGGCCTAAGGTGCCAGCACCACCCAAGGCAACCAGAGCCAAGGGGGTGTCAGTGGGGAAGCCACTTCATACCAAATGTGCCCACCTCTTACATCGGAGGTTAGGCCATGTGAGCTTCCCCGTGGTCAAAAAGATGGGGGAATTTGCTGAGGGGATTCACCTCCAGAATTGTTAGGTGTTTCTGGACTGTGCCATCTGTAAGAGGGCAAAAAGGAAGGCAGCCCCAATACCTAAGGTGTCACAGCAAAAAACCCAATACCCATATCAATTAATACATGTTGATTTCGTTGGGCCATTTACACCATCCCTAGGGAAAAGGCAGTATTTCCTCACTGCCGTTGATGATTTCTCACAGTATGGCCATGTATATACCCTCACAGAAAAGTCTGAAGCCTTTGATGCCATAAAATCACTGTACAATTACGTGGAGACCCAGTACAAGACGAAGATCGTGCAGCTGCAGAGCAACCGTGGGGCTGAGTTCATGTCCCAAAAATTCCAGGACTGGGTGAGGCATACGGGAATACACCATTTTCATACAGCGCCTTTTACCCCTGCGCAGAAGGGCGTGGTAGAAAAACATAACGGCATTCTGTAGACCATGGTGCGCAGCCTGATTGCGGATGCTGGGGTTGTGGAATCGTACTGGGTGGAGGCGGTACAGTACGCCAACTACACCCTTAACCGCACCTGGTGAATCAGACCCCATATTTTCTGGTCCACGGTAGGAAGCCAAGTTTGGGACAGTTGTGTGTGTTTGGCTCCTAACTTGGGTGCACATCCCCAAGCAGCTGTGGAAGAAGGGGAGATCCGTTTCCCTACCGGTTCCTGGGAGAAGGGGGCAGGACTGTGACTTCCCAATCTGCCTCCTTTGAAGAGGACTCCAATTGGACCCAGATCCACTCAAATGATCTGGGCCCATACATCAACCGGCTCAGCAAGGCCACACCAACCACGACACCGCATGAGACAACCACAGACCCTGCCACTGACAAGAGCAAGGAACAGGACGAAGAGGTCAGCCTACCTGGTCCAGATGGGGAGGATGAACCGTCCAGCCCTGAGGGGAAAGTCACGCCATCTTCACCCGACTCTTCACCTCCAGCGACGCTTCAGAGGCCCACGATGCCCAACGCCTGGGACCGAGGGCCTCCACATCCCGGTTGTGAACAGCCAGTCAGCGAGAAGCCTGCAGAGGAAAAGGGTGGTGAGTGGCAGGAGGTCAGACGGTCAAATGGTCCAACAAGGGGGTCCCACGAAAGAGAATTGACATTGGGCACATCGCATCCGTCAACAGCGTCGTGGTCACCCCCAAGACTTTCTCTGACATCCAGGAGCTGCCCATTGAAGAACAGGAGAAGTGGCAGCTTGTGATGGAACAGGAAATGGAGAGCCTGAGAAAGCTCAAGGTCTTCACTCCCAGGCAACCACCAAAAGAGAAGAAGGTCATTGGCACAAGGTGGGTTTTCAAGGCCAAACCACTTGCCAATGGCCGCTACCTGTACAAGGCTCACTTGGTAGCACAGGGGTTCACCCATCGCTACATGGAGGACTACATAGAGACCTATTCTCCGACCATCTGTGCAGAAAGCGTCAAGGCCGCTCTCATAACTGCAGCCACTCTGGGGAAGGAAGTCTACCAATTTGACATCCAGACAGCCTACCTCCACTCTGACTTGGACCGGCAGATCTACATGAGGGCCCCTCCTGGTTACCAGCAGGAGGAGGGAAACACATGGTTGCTCCAAAAGGGATTATATGGCCTCAAGCAGTCGGAGAAACTCTGGTATGACTGCCTCAAAAAGGGTTTAGAGCGAATTGGCTTCAGGGCATCTCATGCAGATGAGTGCATTTTTACACGTGACACCAAAGATGATACAGAACGGGTGTTGGTTTACATGGATGACCTCCTATACATAGGGCCTGGCAAGGAAAGGTGTGACGAATTTGCCAAGGCCCTGGGGGAAAAGTTTACCCTGAAGTCCTTGGGGCGGGTTGACAGGTATCTGGGTGTGCATATCTTGGCCACTAAAAAGGGATTTGCATTATACCAGAAAGAAAAAATTGAAGAGTTGTTGGCCAAATGCAAAATGGCGGAGTCTAACCCAATGCGTAGCCCCATACAAAGTGATTACTACAGCCACGATCACAAAGACAGCCCTGACTTCACAGACAACAAATTATATAGATCTGTGATTGGCTCCTTGCTATACATTAGCAATTGGAGCAGGCCTGACATAGCTTTAGCTGTAAATCTATTGTCCAGGCACATGGAAAACCCAAAGGAATTCCACTGGAAAGCTGTCAAGAGAGTACTTAGGTACCTCAGGGGCACGGCCGATGCCCTCCTTATGCTGGAGCCAGAGAAGGGGAAGCCGGCTCAGCTCTCCGCTTACTTGGATGCAGACTGGGCTGGTGACACCAAGAGTAGATGGAGCACCTCTGGTTTCCTCATACTGCTAAATGGCTGTCCTATCCAGTGGCATGTTAGGCAGCAAAAATTTGTTTCTTGCTCCACGGCTGAGGCAGAATATGCCAGCCTATTGGACACTGCAAATGACTTGATTTGGTTCAATGCTCTGGTAACGAGCATCTGGGCACCTCCTACTCTGCCCATCCAAATTCAGGAAGATAACACAGCCGCAATTGGAATCTCGGGGGCATACGGGGTGGGCTCTAGGTCCCGCCACATAGACATCCATTACAAGAATGTCAGGCAGCTTGCCAGAATGGGGTTTGTGCACATCAAACATTGTAACACAACCGACCAGTTAGCTGACCTGTTTACAAGACCTGTGCCCATTGACCGACACAACCTTCTGTGTAAGTGTTTGTGTTTGGTCCTGTAAATGATGCATCTGTATGTCTATGACACCTGCTTGCCCTCTCACACATATTCACCGTCACCTGTCATTGGCTGGCAAGAAGGGGAATTGTTAGGTGTTTTGTGCCAGCCATGGCAGTTTCTTAAAGGGCCACCAGATGGGAGCAAAGAGGGACTTTTGATCTCACTGGTGGGTCAAGGGGCTCCGGCCCCTGCAGCCCCATTGGGGAGAGTTAATGGCCCTCCGGCCCCCTCACACACCTTGGTAAGGGAGAGGCCAGGGACCCCTATAAGAACCCCTGCACAGGGGCTGCTCTTGTTCTCTTGTTCTAACTTCCTACAGGACTGAACTATGGGCTCAATCCAGGCATGGATGCCTCCATGCCAAGGAACTCATTTTACTCTACTTTTACTTCTAAATAAAGACTTAATTTGATTGCATCCTTGCGTGCTGACTTTTCTTGGAAGCGCCCTCAACGAACCATCGATTTTCGTGAGATCCCTCACCGGTAGGATTAGCCCTCAGCCACAATAGGAATTGCCCAACACCCTTTCAGTTGCACCACCCCCAGCAAACTTTAATCGAACCTGGGAGCTCAGACAACCTATAGAGCCAGCTTTGACCCCTACATAACCCCTACAACAGCCAATAGAATACATGTTCTTGCACAGGAACAAGAAGTTCAAGTGTAAAGCCCAAAGAAGGTATAAAAAACCCTCACTCTCAACTCCATTTTGTCAGCTGCCCAGAACCCATGTGGTTCTGCTTCATCATTAAACCATCTTTCCAATCAGCCTCCACATTTCCAGTGTCTTTCTCCCGGCTTGGAACTTAACTAGATGGATATTTCTTCCCTCAATGCTATCCAGGGTGCACCATGAGGAGGTGAACTGGTTTCACACCCCATTATTTGGAGGATAATTTCTTTTAGTTTCCATATCTGGCTTTCATACCAGAATTTGAGGCTGCTATATTGGCAGTTCTAGAGCTTCTCACATGGCTCTATAGAGTTTTGGGGATTTTATTTTTATTTTTTGCTACACATGAATTTCCCTTTCCTATGCAACATATTTGTCAGATTTTGTCATGCTGTAGGGTGGTTTCCAATGAGTTAATCTGTTGAAAATGCTTTGTTATTCATGCTTGGCTCAGGATTAATAATTCTTTTTTTAAAAAAATAATATTTATTAAATATTTACAATAAAATTAATACACAATAATAATTGAAAAGCAATATAGGAAGCAAAACATAGAAACACTTAAACACAGGACTAAAACCGAACAACAAACAAGACTAACTAAGAGTTAAGCTCACTCTCCAATTAATGTTAACTAATATCATCCTAGCCAAACATTTCAATGCAATCAGGTTCTTTTTATTAACTACAAAACAATTGGTCTGCTTTTATCAAAATTATAAAGAGTTATAAAGCCTAGTAAATATCTAGTTAATCTAATTAGACGATCTTATCATCCTTCTCCTAAATTTAATCTTCTTTTGAGCCAAACTAAACATCTGTCCCAACTTCTATTATATACTGAATCTTTCTTATCTTTTAAGATATACGTTAGCCTGTCCATCTCAGCACATCGAAGAATCTTGTTTATTGTCAGATGGTCAGGGGGCATGTCTGCATCTTTCCACAGTTGAGCAAATGCCATTCTCGCCACTGTTGAGACATGGACAAATATATACCAATCTTTCTTATCGATGTTGTCCAGTCTTATTCCGAGTAAGTAGAGGTCTGGGTGAAGAGGAAAGCTCACACCCGTTATTTCCAACAACCATTGCTGTATTTTCCCCCAATAGTGTTTAGCTGATGGACAGATCCACCACTGGTGGAAGAAAGTACCCTTGGCCGACCCACATTTCCAACATCTGTCAGAGGATCCTGGGGACATCTTAGCGATTCTGGCGGGGGGGAGGTACCAACGATAGATCATTTTATAAAAGTTTTCTTTAAATGGAGAAGAAAGGGTCAGTTTCATAGTTTTGTTCCATACATTTTGCCATGCATCAAGCTGAATTGTTGTTCCAATATTTCTCCCCCAGGCAATCATCGTGTCCTTTACAATCTCCTCCGCCATGAAATTAGACAGGAGAAGATTATAAACGTTGGAAATAAATTTGCTTTGGTCACCTAGGAGAAGCTTGTCAAACGTTTGTAAATGAAGGAAAATATCATATTCCTGTTTATCCCTAGCGAATCTAGTTTGAATTTTCACATAGGACCACCAGTCTATGTCTAATCCTCTAGTCTGGAGATCGGCTCTAGGTCTAAGTCTCGCGACTTCATCCAACAAGTCACCATAAACCCAGTTCCTCTTTATATTGTGCACAGTCGGAAGGGTCACTGTCTCTAACGGAGACACCCACTTAGGAATCTGTGCGTAAACTTGCTTCTTCACTGTTTCCCAAACTCTTAATAAAATTCCTCTAATATAATGATTAGTGAAATGTTTGGATTGTTTGTCTTTCTGAGACCACAAGAAGGAATGCCATCCCCACTGCAAATCAAATCCTTCAATTGCCAAAATACGCTTTCTTTTTTTTTTATTGAAAAAGTTTTACAAATACAAATTTTTCATTTTTCTCTCCCTCCGATTTCTGCCCCCCCAACCCCATATACCCACCCCCATCCCCCCCTTGGCTTCCCTTACAAAAAATATTATTTTTACACAGTCTGCGTATATTAAACTAAAAGAATACAGTGAAATCCGAATAAGATAACATATAATAATGATTGCCTTCATTTATCAATCAGCACAATTCAGATTCTACAGAAATTAAACAAAAAAAAAGGAGAACTCCAAGTAGAACATATCAAACATTTCTCTCATCTAATATTATAATAGTTAAATCCAAATAATAGATATCAAACATTTCTCTAATCTAATAATAATAGTTATTTACCTAAATCAATCCCCCATAATATATAATAATAATAAAATATAATATATAACATCACCTATATCAAGTAATATTCTATATCAATATGTCAATCTCTATTCTAATTTTAATTACCTCCACTTACTCTTTCCATTACATAATATAAACCCTCTAAACAACCTAACCTTCTTCAGCTAAATACTAACTGGTACTTCTTTGTTTGGTATTTATTCTGCACATAATCTATCCATTTCTTCCATTCCCTAGCAAAGGTTTCTTGAGACCTATCTTTCAAATAGGCCGAGATCTTTGCCATTTCTGCAAAACTAGCCATTTTCAAAGTCCATTCTTCAATAGTAGGTAAAGTGTCTTTTTTCCAATAATGCCCTATAAGTAACCTGGCTGCAGTGATCATATATAATATCAATCTTGTTTCATTCATTGGGAAATCCTTAACTATACCCAATAAAAACAGTTGTGGAGAAAATTGAAGCTTCTTCTTCAAAACATTCTGCATAATCCACCAAAGTTTAATCCAAAAAGCTTTCACTTTTCTGCAAGTCCACCATATATGGTAGTGTTCTGGCCCCGTGCCCAGAAATAACCCCCCCTCAGACAACCAGAGGCTAAGGAACTGGCAGGCAACCAAGTGAGATGATAACAAAGGTCGGCAGCAATCCGCAGCTGCTTGCCAACGTGTTTATTAAAAGGTCCGTCACATACACACCAAAGCTAAGACGCCGGGCCGATTCAAAACCGGGATCCACGTATCTTTGTTTTGTTCGTCACAAAGATATGGCGACAATCCCTCCCTTATATAGTCTGGTAGGAGGCGTGGTCCACCAGCTAATCACGACCACGCCTTTTCCTCTGCTGGGCTCTCCTGTCTCTCCGACGCTGGCGAGGGTCCAACCAAAACTCACTCCCCTCGTCAATGTCCTCCTGTGGCTGCGGGGACGAGCTTGGCTCTGGGCCTATCTTCTGCCCTTCGGTGTCCTCCGGAGGCATTGCCAGAGAGGAGAGTCCTAGAGAAGGAGGCCTTGCCAACTCCTCTCCCTCACTCTCAGAGTCCTCCCCTGCTGATGACGCAGGCTCAGGCAACAGAGCCACAACAGGTAGTATGTAGCGTCTGAACAGTCACATCTCCAACTTCTTGGTTGAACGTTAGGGTACATGCATGACAATTTCTTTGGGTCTAAATGCCACCTATAAAACATTTTATAAAAATTTTCCCTCAAGTTCTGAGCCTGAGTAAACTTAACATTCTGAACCCATAGCTTTTCCCATGTTTCCAACATAACTGGTTCTGAAAAATTTTGTGCCCATTTTATCATACAATCTTTAACCAGTTCACCCTCTGAATCTCTTTCTAACAATATATTATAAACCCTTTTGATATGCATCGGCCCTTTCTGTTTTATCTGGGTCACCAAATCTTCATACAGCATCAGATCAGTTTTTTGATCTTCTCTCCATCTTGATTGAAGTTGACTATACTGTAACCAAGTTAAATCAATCCCTTCTTCCAACAGAGTTTTTAAAGACTTCAAGTTCCAGCTGCCCTCATCAGTAAAAAGTCTCTTTATATAACATCCCCCCCGAGTGACTTTATATTTGTAATATGCCCAAGATCCAACCACAAAGGTATTTTGTAATCCAAATTAAACTGGTGCTTCTTCCAAACTCTCATCAAGGAATTTCTGAGTATATGACTTCTAAAAACATTATTCACTTTATTATCATAAAATAAGTATGAATGCCAACCAAATTGCAAATCATGGCCTTCTATGTTCAAAATTTCAGTCTTTGTTGTTCCAAACCAATCACTCACGTGAGTCAACGCTGCTGCCTCATAATATAGCCGTAGGTTGGGAACTTTAAGGCCACCCCTTTCCCGCACATCTTGTATGATTTTCAGTTTTACTCTTGGCTTTCTCTCATTCCAGATCAATTTGTTCAACCTTGATTGCCACTCAGACAAGTTTTTATCACTCTTGAGCACTGGGATCATTTGAAACAAAAACAGAAATCTAGGTAGAACGTTCATCTTAACTGCTGCTATTCTTCCAAGTAAAGATAGTTGCAGTTTTTTCCAATTTTCCAAATCTTTTTGCACCTTTCACCACAAAACTTCATAATTATTTTGAAAAAGTTTTATATTTGAAGCTGCAACCTGCACTCCTAGATATTTCACCTTTGAGACTATTTCAAATCCTGCCAACCTTTCCAATTCCTTCCTTTGGGTTTCCGACATATTTTTAACTATCATCTTTGTTTTTTTCTGATTCAGTCTGAATCCTGAGGCTAAACCATATTCCTCTATACCGTGTTTCATCTGGATGATTGATTCCAAAGGCTGTGTTAGGGTAACCACCAGATCGTCTGCAAATGCTCTTATTTTGTAGTCCTTTTGCCTTATAACTATTCCCTTCAAAACATTCGAGTCCCGTATTGAGTTCAACAAGACTTCTAAAGTTAAAATAAACAACAATGGGGATAGCGGACATCCTTGTCTTGTTCCCTTTTTAATGCTAAAATTTGTCGTTAAACATCCATTGATAATAATTTGTGCAGTTTGTTCTTGATAAATTGCTGATATCGCCTGGACAAACTGGTCCCCAAAATTCATTTTAAACAAAGTCTTTAGTAGAAAATTCCAATTAACTCGATCAAAGGCCTTTTCCGCATCCAAAAACACCAGCACTGCAGGGATCTGTTTACTTTTCTCAAGATGTTCCAATAAACCTATGAGTTGCCTTACATTGTCCTTCATATTTCTGCCCTCTATAAATCCAGCTTGATCATGGTAAATCACCTCTTGGATAACTGGCATCAATCTGTTGGCTAATACTTTTGCAAAAATTTTATAATCCGTATTCAGAAGAGATATTGGTCTGAAGTTTTCTGGTTTTGTTGAGCCATCCTCTTTAGGTATCAGTGAGATAAAAGCCGTCTTCCATGATGGGGGTATTTTACCCCCCTGTTGTATACTGCAGAATAAATCCTTAAGATGTTCAATCAATTCTGTTTGTAAAGTTTTATAATACACTGCTGTCAGACCATCCGTCCCAGGAGCTTTGGCTATTTTCAATTGTTTAATTGCAAATATAATCTCTTCCAAAGTTATTGCTTGATTCATTCTTTCTTTTTGTGCACTAGAAATTTTTGTAATTCTGGTTCTTTCAAGATACTCATCTATAACCTTATTGCTTATATTATCTTTATGGTACAATTTAGAGTAATAGTCTAGAAAAGCTTGTTTTATTAGATTTTGTTGAAAAACTTCTTTTCCTCCATATTCAATAGTGTCAATAATTCGAGAACATCGCTGTTTTCTCAATGTATATGCCAACCATCTGCCGGGTTTATTAGCATTGCAAAATGTATTATGTTTTGCATATTGTAAATTGGTTGCCGCTTGTTCCGCTATAAGCATTTGAAATTGGTCTTTCAGAAGTTTTATAGATTCTTGCAATTTATTATCTAGAGGATTTTTAATATGTAGTTGTTCCTTTTTCTTTATCTCTACTTCCAATTCTGTTCTTTTCCTTTGTTGAAGTAGCTTATGCTTAGAGTTCATATGGATCAATACACCTCTCATATATGCCTTGCTCGCATCCCAAACAATTTCGATGGGTGTACCCTTATTCAGATTCAATTGAAAAAATTCCTTCACATGTTTTTTAAGATCAGTTATATTCTTTTCATACCTGAACAAATTTTCATTCAATCTCCAAGAACTTCTCTCTTTCTTTTCCAATTCTATGTCTATCCATATCGGACTATGATCTGTTAGCGTTCTAGGAAATATTTTGATCTTTATTGTTTTAGTAAGTAAATCAGATGTAATCAAGATAAAGTCAATCCTTGAAAAAGATCTATGACGGTCTGAAAAAAATGTAAAATCCAATTCCTTCGGGTTCTGAACTCTCCATACATCTTTTAATTCCAAATCTTCTTTCATAGCAAAGAAAGTCTGTGGTAATTTAACCCCTGATTTTGCCAAACTCTTTTTATCAATTTTAATGTCAATCACCCCATTCCAGTCTCCCATAATCAAAATAGATTTATAATTCCATTGTAATATTTTAGCATGTAATAATTTATAAAAACTTTCCTGCTGTTGATTAGGGGCGTAAATTCCAATCAAAATACGCTTTCTTGAGAGGATCACCCAATCTTTTATCCAAACCAGGGATGAAGCTTGGTAATAAAGCTCCCACATAGGGACCCCCAAGCCACCCCTTGTTTTGTGCTCTTGCAGCATTTTTCTTTTTTTCTTTTTTTTTTATTGAAAAAGTTTTACAATACAAGAATTTTTTTCATTTTCACCCCCCCTCCCCTATCCCCCCTCCCCAACCCCTCCCATCCTCCCTCAACTCCAACCCCTTCCCTCCCTGCCCCCCCTGACTTCCGCTACAAGTTTAAAAAAAAAAACAAAGTTTAGAACAAGGGAAAAAGAAAAAGATTATTAAATATTCAAATTCTAAATTAAACAAATTTCGAAAGAGGAAGAGAAAGAGAAGGAAGGAAAGGAAGAAGAAGAAAGTTAAAAGAAAACAGACATTAATATATTTCTAAAATAAACAATATTATAGTAAATTAAAAAAAACCATTAATAACCATTATAATTCTATCCTGACTACACCCCTTAACTAAAGAAAAACCCCCAAAAACATAAAACATAAGAAATATATATGCATATATAATTATAATCATACAATTATGTCATTAAGAAAATTATCTTTTGTTTAATTCATTTCTCAGTCTCTATAATCCAACTTTCAATCTTCTCTTCAACTTGATTGAAGTCAAACATATTTCCTCACATAAATCCTGCTTCAATAATCTTCATCTTGCCGCTGCCCCCATCAGCAAAGTAAAACATTTCTCCACACAACCCCCCGAGTGACTTTATATAAATAATATCCAACCATGAAGGGATTCACACCTCTAGGAAGATTCATTCAAACTAACTTATGCTGTACCTAAAAATAGGCTTTCGCAGCCTTAACCAAACCTTGAAGAAAAAAAAAGAGAAGAAAAAACCAACTAGGAGCTGCATTCCCAGATGTTCCTTTAAAATTCTTTCAAATCCTGCCACCCTTTGCAATTCAGTCCTTCGGGTTATAAAGTATTTTCAATTACATAGTCTTCTCCTAGATGAGTTCCACAAAAAATATATAATTGGGTAACCAGTGATTGCTGCTAATTTTGCAGCAATCTATCAACACTCAGGATATCATGTCCAATCCAGGATAAACTACATAGTAAAATTTTTGTAATCCATTTTAATATATAAATTTAGTGTTAATCCAACTCAAAGTAAAATGTTAACAAATTGTTATACGTCTTAAAAGATTTTTTATAATCCATTTTTTCCAAATCTTTCAATGCTTTCTAATTCAGTATCAAACGATTCACGATGCTCCTTAAATTTATCATCTGTGGTTTCCAGTCGGATTTCCTCTTTAACTTCTTCCTGTCGATTAGCATCACCCCCCTTTTCTTGAAGAGTACTGGACCTCTGCTGCTGGTCATTTCGAAGTAAAACTTTATTTTTTGAATCTTCCTCCAGCAGTTCAAGGTCCTGTGATCCCCCTCCAAGGTCACTGAGGTGTTCAATTTTCTCATCAGAAAAATCCATAGTAGAATCCTCTGGACAACCACCAAATTCTCCTTTTACTTTTAACACACTTTGATTTTCTTCTTTCTGTTCACATTTTCTAGACACTGTTTTGGATGTTTTATTCTTGAGATATTCCGGTGCTCCCTTAAAAATATTTTGGTAAAAATATTCTGCTTTCTCAATAGTATTCAGACAATGTCTCACACCATGATTGTTGTGGCCCCGTCCTCTGAGCCTATCCCATTGGAGGAAGGAAGCTCTGAGCAGGAGGAAGAGGAGCCAGCCAGATCTCCCAGCCCCCCCCTCTGGCACCGTCTCAGGTGCCAGCTGAAAGAGAGCCAAGTAGTGGGGAAACAGGTGTCTCAGATGAGAGTGAGGGAGAGACGTCATTCCTGGACGCACGCCAAAGAAGGCGAGACAAAAGAGTACTGCAGCTGCGGCGTATGAGGAAATAGATTGGAGTCACAGGATCAATGACTCACTGGACCACACCCAAAGCCTATCTATATAAGACAGTACGGTGGGTCAAGAAGTTTGTGACGAACAAAGCTAAACAAACATAACAACCTCGTAGTCTTGGAAGCTAGATGAACGGCAAAGCTACGTAGGTGATTTTCTTGTTTGTGTACACTAATAAAGTCCTTGGCAGACGGTGTGCATATCGCTGCCAAGGTTGAGATAAGAACTGTGGAGTGTGCCAAGTGATTCTTAACCCTCGGCTGGCTGTGTTTTTGTGGGTCTCTGAAGGGGGGGGACAGATCAATGATATCTAAAAATTATACCAACTGGAAAATCCCATCTGAATGGGATATTACTTCTCTTCAGTTCCTTGACCAAAAAATCAAAATCTTTCCTGTCCTTTAAAACCTTCGATGGTAGCTCTTTAAAAATCCTGATTTGTGTACCTGCTACCTGCACTCTCTCAGAATAAGACTTTTGTAAAATATCATCTCTCAGTCTTTTATCAGTGAAATAAACAACGACATCTCTAGGCAAATTCCTTTGTTTAGCCAAACGCGAATTAACTCTGTAAACTCTCTATAGAACCCAAAATTAGTTCATCTTGTATCTTTAATAATTCTGCAAAGGCCTTTGCACAGGTTATTCTTAAGTTTTCTCTGTTATCTTCTTTTATACCTCTTAGCCGAATTGCAGGTTCCATAGCCTTAATTTGAAGCATAATAACATCATTCTGAATGTTGTGGTTTTTGGCCTCTGCTTCCAGAAGTTTCCTTTGTAATTCTTGTATCTGAGCTTCAAATTTACTACTAGTCTCAGTCACTTTCTTCCCCATTGCAGCCACCGCAGTTGAAAGATCTGAAGCTACTTGAGCAATAATTTGACTTAGTTGGTCATATTTTCCAGAAACCAATTCCTCAAGATCCTTCTGTGATCCTTTTATCTTATCTACCACACTCTCTAAGGACCTTGTAATTAACTCTTTTAAATCCAGTTCTGTAAGTCTCTGCAAATGAGTCATTTCAACTTTATTCATCTGACTCAAGGGGGAGCCCCCCCTTCCTTTAAGTTTAGGCATCTTTGCTTTTAAAAAGGACCAAAAAAAATTCCTTCTTACTTCAATAGAGAGAAAAAAAAGGGAAAAAAAACAGAAGAAATCTATTTAACTCAGCCTTTGTTCCTTTAAATTCTTTTTCTGTAACAGAATATTTCTTTCAAAGTCTTTCAGGACTGGACTCTGCTTCCATTTCCGCTCTCACTTTTCTTCAAACAGAGCCAGTCGCCATCTTAAAGGACTTTCACTTCTCTTCCTCTCCTTCCCCCTTCCCCTCCTTCCTCCTCCAGAAAATCAGTAGAAAAAAATCCATACTTGCTTTAACTTATCTTCTCTCTTTTCCAGCTTGCTCCAATTATCACTTCAATTGTGGTGTTGCTCCCAGAGTCTGGCTCCGCTAATTAGCGGAGGACCCTCTCGGCACGGAGCATACCCCGGGGGTATGGAGGGAGCCATCCCTCTGAGCCTTCCCCAGGACAAAGGAAAAATTCCTGGGGCGACTCAGGGGGGCTCAACCTCCCCCCCAGAAGCTCTCCCTGCTCCTTCCGTTAAGGAGCAGGTCTTTCGAGCCGCCTGCCTGTTGCACGGCGGCTCTAACGCGCCGAGAAGCCGGCAGGCATGAAAAGCCTGCCGCCAACGAGGAAGGCGCCACAGGAAGTCCAGCATTTTTCTTTTTATATGGGGTTTTTTACTCTGCCAAATAAATTTACTTAGAATTTGATCTAATTTCCTAAAAAAGTTTTTTTCCAATCTTGCAGGGGCCATTTGGAATAAAAAGATCCATTTCGGTAAAACGTGCTTTTATCACGGCAATTCTACCTAAAAATGAGATCTGAATATGCCATCTCTCCACTTCATTTGCTGTATCTATTAATAATTTGGAGTAATTGAGCTCCTTGATAGAAGAACATCTATTTGTAAACCAAATACCTAAGTATTTAAGTTTTATGACACAATTAATCCCCATAATACTTTGGATCTTTTCCTTTGGGGCATCTGACAAATTTTTTGTTAACATTTTGGTTTTATCTTTATTAATTTTTAATCCCGCTACCTCCCCATATTCATCTAATTTAGTAAGTAATTTTGGTCCCATAATAAGAGGATCTTCTAATATGAAAACCAAATCATTGGTGAATGCTTGGAGTTTGTATTCTTCCCCTTTAACTTTTAAGCCCTTAATTTCCGAATCCTGCCTGATCGTCTTAAGAAGTGGTTCAAGTGTTAAAATGAAAAGCAGCGGTGAAAGAGGGCATCCTTGTCTGGTACCTTTATAAATCTGTATCTCATCGTATAATGATCCATTAAACAGTAACCTTGCTGATTGTTTAGAATAGATGGCTTGAACTGCCCTTGTAAATTGAGACCCAAAGCCCATCACTTCTAATTGCTGTAGTATAAAATTCCAATTGATTCTGTCAAAAGCCTTTTGGGCATCCAGAAAAATCATTACCATTGGTTTATCAGGGTGTGTCTCATAGTATTCTAAGGCGTTCAATACTACCCTTAAGTTATCTCTTAGGTGCCTATGAGGTAGGAAACCATTCTGATCTTGGTGGATAAATCGGGACAGGAACACCCGGAGTCTCTCAACTAGTATTGTCGCAAAAATCTTGTAATCCACATTCAGGAGTGAGATTGGCCTATAGTTCTGGATCAGAGTTTTATCTGTATCAGGTTTCGGGATTAGGGAAATGTAGGCTTCCGTCCAGGACCAGGGTATTGTAGAGTGTAATAAAACCTCATTAAATAGATCTTCGATATACAAACTAAGTGAGTCAAAGACTCCTTTATAAAATTCACTAGGAATCCCATCCGGTCCCGGGGTCTTGCCATTGGCTTGTTTTTTGATAGCTACTGCTATTTCCCCAACTGTAATTTCTGCATTTAAAATTTCTTTACAGTAATCCGGAATTATCTCCAATTGTAGGTTCTGGAGATAACTCTTGACTTTATCTTCCTGATGAATTTCTTTGCTATATAAAGAGGTATAAAATTCTTGGGCCACCTTTGCTTTTTGCTCTGCAGTACCTACCAAGTTTCCCATAGAGTCCTGTAAGAAATCAATCTTCCTAGATTCTGCCTCTTTTCTTAATCTATATAACAACCACCACCCGGCTTGTTAGCATGCTCAAATTGGTTTTGTCTACATTTCCAAATTTTATTAGCCAAATCGCTTTGATCTAGGATAGATAACTCATGCCTAATCAAATCAATTTTCTCTTTAGTCAAATTATTATGCGGATCTGAACACAGGTCTCCTTCAGCTTTCTGCAGTTCAGCCACTAACTCAATCCATTTGGCCTTCTCCTTTCTCCATTTGGTAGCTGTATATTTTATTACCAATCCCCTAACTACTGCTTTGGCAGTGTCCCAAATATTTTGAAGGGAGGTATCTTCTCTCTTGTTTTCGGCAAAAAAATGATCTAATTCTTTTTTAATCATATTTATAAATCCCTCATCTTTCATGATCTCAGCCCTCATAGACCATCTCGCTCTTCTAGTGGATCCCTTCCATTTTATTACCAAGGGATGGTGGTCTGCCCATACATTCATCCCTATTTCAGCTGAATTTGTCTTCTTTCAAGTCTGTTGTTGACCAGACCATGTCTATCCTGGACCACGATCTATGCCTGGGGGAAAAATATGTAAAGTGCTTTTGCATAGGATAGAAGTCTCACCAGACGTCTCTTAACTTAGGTTATCCCATGTTTTGGGAAGTACCTTCCTATGTTCTTTTTTGTATTTAGGAGAACCCCTTCCTGGATCATAATCAATTGAAGTATCAGCAATCGCGTTAAAGTCACCTGCTATGCATACATGCTCTTAATTTAATTCATTAATTTTCTTATGCAAATCTTTAAAGAAACTCATTTGATTAACATTAGGGGCATATATATTTACTAACAATACTTTTTTTTGGCCAATACTAATCTCTAACAACAGTGTCCTACCCTCTGTATCTGCATATACTTGACGTTTCACCAGGCCTATCTGTTCTGTCCCCGCTCCCAGGAATAAACCCAATTCAGACAGTCGGAGGTTAAAATAAGCTGGCAGGCAACCAAGTAGTCTGATAAGAGGCTTGGCAGCAATCCCAGGAGCTGCGTGCCAAAACCTTTATTAACGTAACAGAAAAATACACACCACAAGTGTCCAGAATAGCCAAAGCTGAGATGCAGGAATATTTGTTTTTGTTCGTCACAAAAGTGCAGGCTGACTCACTCTCTTTTATAGGCTGTGGGGTGTGGTCCAGTGAGTCAGCTAATCACGAGCACGCCGTGCCTTCTGTTGGGCACGTTTCTCCCTGCGTCGCTGGCGAAGATCCAGCCAGCACTTATCTCCCTCGTCTCTGTCCACCTGTGGCTGCGGGGATGTGCTTGGCTCTGGGCCTATCTCTTGCCCTTCGGTGTCCTCCAGGGGCATTGCCAGAGAGGAGGGTCCTGGAGAGGGAGGTCTTGCCAATTCCTCCCTTTCACTCTCGGAGTCCTCTCCTGACGATGACACAGGCTCAGGCAATGGAGCCACAACACTATCCGGTCGTAAACGACAACTCCCCTTTTCTTCTGGTCGGCCAGGGATACATACAACTTCCCCAGTTTAGGATAAATTAAAATCTTAGAATGGTCTCTCCTTATATGGGCCTCCTGTAAACATATAATATCGTAATTATCTTTTTGAAGTTGAGCCCAGGCCTTTTTCCTCTTAGTGGGAGTGTTTAGGCTATTGATGTTAATGGAGAACAGGTGGAGCACCTCATCCATACCTCTACTTACCTGCATTCTTGAGTTTCTGGGATTTGGTCTTGATTTGGAAATTTGTTCCTCTTTCTTCTCCAGATTGGGCTAAATCTTTGTCATGTCCAATATGCTCTGTGGCTGTTGTTTCCTGGGTTACCTCTTCTTGGCTCTTACTTAGGTTACCACCTTCACTCTCTTGGTCACTAAGATTAATATAGGCCTCCATGAAGTCCTGCGTTTCCTGTATGGTTTCCAGTCATAACCTCTGGTCTTGCCAGGTGAATGTCAGGCCTTCCAGTAGAAGCCAGCGATAACGTATCCCCTGTTTCCTCAGCCATGTTGTCAAAAAATCATATTTCCTCCAAATGTCTCATACTCGTCTCGGGAGCTGGGGCAATACTGTTAGTCGGTTATCTTTGTAGGTGACGGTTTGGTCTCTCGTTTTCTGAAACACTTCATCCCTTAGTGCTGTTCTGGTAAATCGAACATGGATCTCTTTGGGGAGCTTGTTGCGCCGAGCATAATTAGTATATACTCGGAACACATCGTCAATATCTTTTTTTTTTATTGAGAATTTTTTTTTAAAAGTTTACATATATATCCCCCCTGCCCTCCTCCCTCCCCTTCCCTTCCCCCCTCCCCTCCCTCCTCCCCAACACTTTCCCTCCCAGCCACCCCCTCCCTACTTCCCAGAACAAAATACAGGGTATAACATTCAACAACCATAATCATTTCATTTCATTTCATTTATTAGATTTATATACCACTCTTCTCCTTGCGGACTCAGGGCGGTGAAGAGCCAGAAATAAAAAACAGATTTTACAAAAGTTAAAAGAATTTTAAAAGCAACTAATATAAAATTTGGCCCATAATTTAGAACAGTTCAATTAATAATTAATATCAAACTCTAAAAATTTACCATGGGATCAGGCCAGTCCGGCTAACTGGAAAAAATAAGTTTTTAAGGCCCGAAGAAAAGTCCGGAGGTCGGAGATCGTTCGCAACTCTGGAGGAAGGTTGTTCCAGAGGGTAGGAGCTACCACAGAGAAGGCTCCCCCGCTGGGGGTCACCAGCCAGCATTGTCTGGCTGACGGCACCCTAAGGAGGCCCTCTCTGTGGGAGTGAACCGGCCAGTGGGAGGCAATTGGTGGCAGAAGGCGGTCCCGTAAGTACCCTGATCCTAAGCCATGGAGCGCTTTAAAGGTGATCACCAACACCTTGAAGCGCACCCGGAAATCCACCGGCAACCAATGCAGCTCACGCAGGAGAGGTGTCACATGGGAGCGCCCTGTTGCTCCCATAATCCCCCGCACGGCTGCATTCTGCACCAGTTGGAGCCTCCGGGTGCACCCCAAGGGGAGCCCCATGTAGAGAGCATTACAATAGTCTAGGCGAGAAGTGATGAGTGCTTGAGTGACTGTGCGTAAGGAGTCCCGATCTAGAAAGGGTCACAACTGGCATATCAGGCGAACCTGATAAAAAGCCCCCCTGGCCACGGCCGTAGTATGCTCCTCTAAAGACAGCTGTGGGTCCAGGAGGACGCCCAAGTTGCGGACCCTTTCTGTGGGGGCTAATGATTCGCCCCCAATAACCAGTGATGGCATCAACTAGCTATATTGGGACGCCGGCAGCCACAGCCACTCAGTCTTGGAGGGGTTGAGTCGAAGCCTGTTTCTCCCCATCCAGACCCGCACGGCTCCAAGACACTGGGACATCACTTCCACAGCATCGTTGGGATGGTCTGGGGTGGAGATGTACAGCTGAGTATAATGAGCGTACTGATGGAACTCCACCCCAAAACCACGGATGATCTCACCCAGCGGCTTTACATAAATGTTGAACATTTATTTATAATGCATCGTAATCTAATAAACTATAACATCTTACATCTCTCTACTACTTTAATTCCCCATACACCATACTAAATTTAATTACCTAATAACATCTTTCTATTTATTCATAAACTATTTGAATTTTTTAATCCAATATTTACTTTGAATATAGTCTATCCATCTTTTCCATTCCCTCACATATTTTTCATTTGAATGATCTTTCAAATACGTTGAAATTTTTGCCATCTCTGCTAAATTTGTTACTTTTAATGTCCATTCTTGAATAGTAGGCAAATCTTGCTTCTTCCAGTACTGTGCCACCAACAATCTTGCTGCAGTTATTAAGTTCAAAATCAAATTAGTCTCTATAACCGTACAGTCCATAACTATTCCCAACAGAAACAGCTGTGGAGTAAACTTTATCCTCTTTTTAGGAATATTTTGAATAATCCACCATATTTTTATCCAGAATGCTTTAACCTTTTTACATGTCCACCATACATGAAAATACGTAGCATCATCACAATCGCATCTCCAACATTTAGATTGTAAATTCGGATACATACAAGATAATTTTTTGGGATCTAAATGCCATCTATAAAACATTTTTTGATGTTCCTTTCCTGCCAAATATCTCTCAGTTCCATATCCTCCATCATATCAAAAAAAGATTTAGGCAGTCTTGCTCGCATTTTGATAGTTTGCAAAAGCCTTTTCTTGTCCAATGTAGGATTCAATACTCCATTCCAATCACCCAACAAAATACACAAATTATAATCCCATTGTAATAATTTTATATGCAGCAACTTGTAAAATTTTTCTTGTTGTTGATTAGGTGCATATACACCCACTAACAGAGCTTTCTTTCCTTCTATTAATAATTCAATTGCTAGGTATCTTCCTTGTTGATCTGCTTCAATTAATTTAGCTATCAAGTCTTTTCTCTTTTTTTATTGAAAAGTTTTACAAACAAAAAATAACATTTCCCCCCCCCGACCCCCCTTCCCACCCCCTTCCCCTCCTCCTCCCTCCCCCCTCCCCGACTTCCCAGAGCAAAATACAGGGTATTAGAAAAAAAAGAAGAACAATCATAAACTAAATTAACCTAACCATCCATAAACTAACCCCCCCCCAAAAACCTTAACTTCCTTATAGATAACCCAAATTATCTTTACACTCATGCATACACAATTTGATATCTTCTTGTCTGATACTTGTTTTGAACAAAGTCTATCCATTTTTTCCACTCCAAAATATATCTCTCTTGCATATGATCCTTCAAATATGCTGAGATCTTCGCCATTTCAGCTGAGTTTGTTACTTTCAATGTCCATTCTTCTATAGTAGGCACAGAGTCTTTCTTCCAATATTGCGCTACCAACAGCCTAGCTGCTGATATAAAGTTTAAAATCAATTTAATCTCTATTACTGTACAATCAGTTATTATACCCAATAAGAACAATTGTAAATTTCAATCTTTTTTTCAAAATATTTTGAATTACCCACCAAACTTTTATCCAAAATGCTTTGATCTTCTTGCAAGTCCACCATATATGATAATAAGTTGCATCATCAGAATCACATCTCCAACATTTAGGTTGCATATTTGGTACATACATGACAATTTCTTAGGATCTAAATGCCATCTATAAAACATTTTATAGAAATTTTCCCTTATATTTTGCGCTTGCGTAAATTTAACATTTCTAACCCAAATCTTTTCCCACGTTTCCATCATTATTGGTTCCTGAAAATTTTGTGCCCATTTAATCATACAATCTTTAACCAATTCCGTTTCCAAATCTATTTCCAATAAAGCATTATACAATCTCTTAATATGCATTTGACTCTGGTCTCTAATCTGTTTTACCAAATTTTCCTCACTTTGCATAAAACCAATTTTTTGATCTTCCCTCCACCTAGCTTGGAGTTGACCATACTGAAACCAGGTTTAAATTATCCCTTCATTCTTCAATACCTCTAAAGACTTCAGTTGTAAATTACCCCTTTCATTAAACAAAAGCGCCTTATAAGTAATCACCTCCATTTTTTGTTCTATACTTATATTTTCTATTGTATGTCTAGGATTTGCCCATATTGGTATCTTATAGTTTAACTTATATTGATACTTTTTCCAAACCCTTAACAAAGCATTCCTTAATATATGACTTTTAAAAATCTTATCCAATTTTTTCTCATACAATAGATAAGCATGCCATCCGTATAACAAATCATATCCTTCTACATTTAATATCCTTTCTTCAGTTAAGTTAAACCAATCACTAATTTGCACTAACACAGATGCTTTATAATACAACCTTAAATTAGGCATTTTCAGACCCCCTCTCTCACGAACATCCTGTATAATTTTTAATTTTACTCTAGGTTTTTCCCCAGACCAAATAAAAATATTAACTCCTTTCTGCCATTCTTTTAAGTTCCCATCTTTCTTAAGCACTGGTATCATTTGGTAGTACATTCATTTTTATTGCTGCTATTCTTCCCAATAAAGATAATTGCAATTTTTTCCAATTTTCCATATCCCTTTGCACTTTTTGCCAAAGAACTTCATAATTATTTTTAAATAACTTTGTATTTGAAGCGGCAACATATATTCCCAAATATTTAACCTTTTTAACTATTTCAAATCCCATTATTCTTCCTAACTCTTCTCTTTGAAGTACAGTCATATTTTTGACTATAATCTTAGTTTTATACTGATTTACTTTAAATCCAGAGACCTTGCCATATTGTTCCAATATATCCAACATATATGGAACTGCTTTTATAGGTTGAGTTAAAGTAACAATCAAATCATCTGCAAAAGCCCTCAGTCTATAATCCTGTTGTCTAATAACTATTCATTTCAATTTATCAGATTCATGTATTTTATTTAACAAAACTTCTAAAGGTAAAATAAATAGCAATGGCAATAAAGGACAACCCTGCCTTGTTCCCTTCTCAATCTTAAAACGATCTGTTAGGCCTCCATTAACAATTATTTGTGCTGATTGTTCTTGATATATTGCTCTAATTGATTGTAGAAACTGGTCTCCAAATTGCATCTTCTCAATTATTTTAAACAAAAATTGCCAATTCAATCAATCAAATGCCTTCTCTGCATCCAAAAAGAAAAACGCTGCAGAGATTTGGTTATTTTTTTCCAAGTATTCCAATAAATCTATAACTTGTCTCACATTATATTTCATTTGTCTACCTTTTATAAATCCTGATTGATCATTATGAATTAATTGTTGCATAACTGGCATTAATCTATTTGCCAATACCTTAGCAAAGATTTTATAATCAGTATTCAAGAGTGAAATTGGTCTGAAATTTTCTGGCTTAACATTCTGCTCATCTTTTGGAATCAATGAGACAAAAGCTGTTCTCCAGGAGGGTGGAATTCCCCCCCCCCCCCTGATTGGATCCTACAAAATAATAATCTAAGTGGGTCAACCATTTCAGACTGTAGGTTCTTATAATAAACAGCTGTCAATCCATCTGTTCCTGGTGTTTTACCTAATTTTAATTGCTTAATTGCTAAACTAATCTCTTCAGAGGTTATAGGTTGGTTCAAACCTTCCCTTTGTTCCATTGTTAATTCAAGACTACTATTCTCCTTTAAGTATCTATCAATATCTGAACCTTGTATTGAGTCTCTTGCATATAGTTTTGTATAATACTCTAAAAAAGCTTTTTTAATCATATTTTGTTGATAAACTTCTTTACCTCTAAATTCTATCTTGCTAATAACTCGTGATTTTTGTTTCTTCCTTAGTATATAAGCCAGCCATCTACCTGGTTTGTTGGCATTACAAAAAGTATTATGTTTTACATATTGCAAGGTAGTTGCTACCTGATCAGCCATTTGTCAGTGTTTCAAAACTGACATAGAAGCAAGGAGGAAAAACGTTTGACATTTCACCTAGAAAAACTTTCGGTGAATTCAGTCTCCTGGGAGATGTATGGGAGGGGTGACATTCCTGTGTGCTGAAGAGACAGATAAGAGAGAGTGATCTGGAAGGCAGCCAATGGAGAGCAGTTTCTGGGGGAAGGAATAGGAGGGGTTTTGGATGGAGGGGGCCAGTACTGTCTGCACCGTTGTCTGGCTTGGATGCATCTCTCAATAAAAAGAATATTTCCTAAAGACGCTGTTTGGAAATTAAATTATTTCGAGGATGAAATTGAAGCTCTGACAGACAGACAGTACTGATTTTTTTTCTTTTCCCTTCCCCTCTCCGAGCCAATCTGGCAAGCCTCCAGAGCTCTGGTTCTCTGCCAGAAGTCTGGACACAGTGGAGAGAGAGCCCGGAAACCATGGCTGAAAGCCAACTCTCCAACGAAAGCCTGCTACAAGCAGCGGCACTGGAAGCAAACGTGGATATACAGAAGGCCCAACCCCTCCCTCCTCCAGCAAAGCTGCCAGCCGAGAAGAAGAAAAAAGAACCTTTGTGGGCTTTGCCGAAGTCGGCAGAAATGGAATTCCCCTTTCCAGCCGGGAAAGGTAAGAGCCAGCCTCTAAGTGAATTAGCGAGGGTGGATTGGATGTGGGACTGGCAACAGGCCAGACAGCCGAAAGCTTCAAAAAAGTCCCTCGAAACTTCCATAGATAAGTTAAAAGAACATTTTGACCGGGCTGTCCAACTGGGGGAGGAGCTGTCCTGCAGGCCCAAGGAGAGGGGGAGGCCAGCCCAGCCTACTGAACTGAGTCACCACAAACAGGAGCGCAGTCCTCCCCCCTCCCACATCAAATGAAGAGATAGCCCCGGCAGGCATCCCTGGATTCCCCCTCCCCCCACCAAGCCCATCAGCCTGCACCGGGCATCACTCCCCCGCCTCCGGAGGAGAGATGATGAAGAATTCCAACGACATTATGGGCAGGCTGAGAGAGGCCCACAATGGGAGGAGGGGCTGCCTAGGGGGAAGCCACCCCGGTTTAGAGGGAAATTTGATGGGAATCCAGAACAGCTAGCACAATTCATCGATGCGGCTGAGATCTACATCGAGCGCTACGCACACCTTTACCCATTCCCCAGGGCCCTAGTCAGTGCCATCGCAGAAGGCCTGGAGGGAGAGGCAAGGAGCTGGTCAGGGGCCCTGTACAAAAACAGGGCCGCCCAACAACAAGATGCAGATGGTTTCTTACAACTGTTGCGAGCCCGTTTTGAAGAAACAGGGGAGGACCCCTATGTAGAAGATGAGCTTAGAAACCTAAGGCAGAGGGGAAAGCCCATCCAAGAGCACATTCGTGAGTTCAGGAGAGTTGTTGGGACTTTACCCCCTTTGCCGGAACGGCTGCTCGTGTACTTCTTCAGAACGAACTTAGATAAACAGATTGCCCAAGTGACCGCTTATCGTGATATTCCGAACCGGCTCACTGACTGGTTTCGGATAGCGACTCAAGTCGAGAGAGGGCTAAGGGCAAACGACATGCTAAAGCAACCACAGGCAAAGGAGAAAGCCCAACTGGACCAGGAACTGTATACCAGACAAGAAACTTCAGCACCACGGCCCACCCAAAGACCACCCACCACCCGGAGCCTACTGAGATGCTACAGATGTGGAGGAGTTGGCCATTTGGCAGCGATGTGTGGAACCCCGGGACCGAGACCAGAGCCTACGGGCAAACCACGGCCAGGACAAGGACCCAGGCGCGCCACCAACACACCACGAAGCCCCCCCCCCGGTTCAGAAGTCTTCGCCCACTTGACCGAAGCAAAGGAGAACCCAGATGATGCGAATCAGCCTCCCGAACTGTATGACAGCGATGACGATGGAGAAGACGACCCAATGGTGAGTGGACCCATCCACCCTTTTCTATTCCCTGTACGCTTAACGGCCCCAAAAACAGGGACCCAAGGGGTTTTCCAAGCTCTAATAGATTCAGGCTGCACGAGGTGCCTGATCAACTTACCCACGGTCCAAAAATTGGGAATACGAGCGAAAAAACTCAGCCACCCAATCCGATTTGAGCAAGTTGATGGATCCTTAGTGGGGGGGGGGGTGCAGGCCACACATTTAACCGAGCCAGTGAAACTGGAGCTAGCAGATCACTGGGAGATGATCCGGTTTATAATAGCCCCCAAGATGACTAACCCAGTTATACTTGGACTCTCCTGGCTTGACAAGTGGGGGCCAACTATCTGGTGGCAGGTGGGGACCCGCAGACTGAGAATAGCAAGGGGGCCTCACCCCCTGCTGCCCCAGCCACAGAGGACACCTCCCACACAGAGGCCCCGGCCCCTCCCACCAAGAGGACAAAATATGCCCTCAACCCCAGCGCCCCTGATCAAGAGTACAGCTAAACAACTGACGGCCTCATCTGACAGCCCCCATGACACAAAGCAGATCCCAAAAGAATATCAAGACCTTGCAGAAGTATTTAGCGAGACTGAGTGTAATGTTCTACCACCCCACCGTGAGACCGATTGCGCCATCGAAATCATCCCTGGGGCAAAACTACCTAAACCTAAGCTGTATGCTATGACACCCCGGGAAATGCAAGAAATGCGGAAATACATAGACACTAACCTACAAAGGGGTTTCATTGAGCCAGCCAAACCCCGAATAGCGGCACCAGTCTTCTTCAGAGAGAAGAAAGACGGCTCTATGCGTTTAGTAGTTGACTTTCGAGGTGTCAACAGTGTCTGTGTACGCAATTTATACCCCCTTCCTCTCATGAAAGACATTTTAGCCCATCTGGCCAAAGGAAAGGTTTTCACCAAACTAGACCTTCGCGAAGCCTACTACCGGATACGCATCAAGGAAGGTGACGAGTGGAAGACAGCATTCAATTGCCCATTAGGAAGCTTCCAATTTAAAGTAATGCCTTTTGGACTACAGGGGGCGCCGGCGGTATTCATGCAACTTATAAATGAGGTGCTTCACGACCACCTTTACAAGGGGGTCCTCGTCTACCTGGATGACATTCTCATTTACACGGAAACCATCGACGAACACATACCCCTCGTCCGCAAAGTGCTTGAGAAATTGCTGAAGGCGGACCTTTATGTCAAACTGTCGAAATGCGAGTTCCACCAGTCACGGCTAGACTATTTAGGCTACCGAGTATCCAATGAAGGGATAGAAATGGACCCAGCCAAAGTACACTCAGTCCTTGACTGGCAACCCCCACGCACCCGCAGACAACTGCAAAGCTTCTTGGGTTTCGCGAACTTCTACAGACAATTTATCCCATCTTTTGCAAAAATTGCCAAACCTCTAACCGACCTCCTAAAAACAGGGAGCCCAGCAACAAAACCTCGCCCAGGACAGCCTCTACAGTGGGACCCAGCCTGCCAACACGCATTTGAGACACTGAAAGAAATGTTTGCAAAAGAACCGATCTTAAAGCACCCCAACCCCGACCAACCTTTCGTCATCCAAGCTGATGCCAGCGATGTGGCAGTGGGGGCGGTCCTACTCCAAAATAATAGCCAAGGGAACTTACAACCCTGTGCCTACACATCCCGCAAACTCACTGACACAGAGAGACGATGGGCAGCGTGGGAAAAGGAAGCGTTCGCAGTGAGGTGGGCACTGTTAACGTGGCGACATCTGCTGGAAGGAAGCCAAACACCCTTTGAAGTTTGGACTGACCATAAAAATTTGGAGGCCCTCAAAACTCCAAGGAAGTTATCACCCAGACAGGTCCGGTGGGCCCAATACTTCAACCGTTTCAACTTCGAGCTAAAGCACATCCCGGGGGGGAAAAACTTTCTGGCCGACGCCCTCTCCCGAATGCCTCAATATAACAGTGAACGAGAGCAGGTGGTGAATGCCATCATCCCCTCCACCCAGGGAGCGGGCCAGATAACTACCAGACGGCAGCATCGTGATCAGCAGGGCCAACCAGCGAGTGACCTAACGAGAAAGCTCAAAGCAGAAACATTGACGGACCCCTGGTTCCGAGACAATCAACATCTCTTGATGAAAAAGGATGACCTAGCCTGGAAAGGAACAAAACTTTATGTCCCAGAGACGCTACGCACCCTGGTCCTTAAGAGGAGCCATGACGTTAAGCCAGCGGGACATTTTGGGTTCCTAAAGACTCTGCATTTAGCACGGAGACAGTTTTGGTGGCCACACATGAGAAAAGACGTAGACAGTTATGTAAAAAGTTGTACCATCTGTGCCACGATGAAAACCCCACCAGGAAGACCCCCCGGACTGCTGCAGCCAGTAGCTGAACCGTCTAGGCCATGGGAGGAGATTGCTATGGACTTCATAGTCGAACTACCCAGGAGCGGCGGAAACACGGTGATCTGGACCGTAATAGACTTATTTTCCAAACAGGCACATTTCATACCCTGTAGCGGACTACCCTCAGCCCGCCAATTGGCAAAGCTGTTTGTGAAACACATCTACCGCCTGCATGGAGTGCCCAGAAGAATCATCTCCGACCGAGGTGTCCAGTTCACAGTGAAATTTTGGAGAGAATTTCTACGATCCATAGGATCATCCCAAGGTCTCAGCTCAGCATTTCACCCGAGCACCAATGGGGGGGCGGAGAGACTGAATGCTATGATAGAGCAGTATTTGAGGTGCTACGTAAACTACCAACAGTCGAACTGGGCAGACCTCCTATCTTTTGCTGAGGTCGCGTACAACAATGCTGTCCACAGTAGCACAGGACTAGCCCCATTCAAGGTAGTGAGCGGTATGGATTTTGTCCCCATGCCAGAGTATCCCAGGGACCCCCCTTCTTCCGTCAGTTTGAACGATTGGATGGCGATGTTAAGAGAATCCTGGGAGAACGTCAAGAAGGCATTAGACAAGGCGACACAAGCATATAAGAAGCAAGCAGATAAGCACCGAGCCCCTCAAAGACCATTCCGAGTAGGAGAGAAGGTCTACCTCTCCACCAAGTATTTGAGACTCAAGCTTCCGACTAGGAAATTGGGCCCAAAATTCATAGGACCATTTCCTATAGTAAAAATAATCAACCCTGTCACAGTACAATTGCAATTGCCCCGCTTATTAGGAAAGATACACCCCGTTTTTCACAGTAGTCTGCTGAAACCGGTGATGGGGTCAACTTTAAGGCCAGTGCCACGTGACCCCCCAGGGCCTTTGATCATTGGGGGCCAAACTCACTATGAAGTACAGCGAATTCTCGATTCGAGGTGGCACAGAGGCCGTCTCCAATACTTAGTTAAGTGGAAGGGTTACCCTTTGTCAGAAGCTACCTGGGTGAAGAGCAACAACATTCATGCTGACCGGCTTATAGCTAAGTTCCATGCAGATCACCCGGGCAAGGCGGGAGGGGGTGGTATGCCTCATCAGATGGGGTGACAGCACTAACCCTGTTGTTTCTCCTGCACAGGCCTCGCTGAGAGAATGAAGGGAGAGGGGCCAGATGTCAGTGTTTCAAAACTGACATAGAAGCAAGGAGGAAAAACGTTTGACATTTCACCTAGAAAAACTTTCGGTGAATTCAGTCTCCTGGGAGATGTATGGGAGGGGTGACATTCCTGTGTGCTGAAGAGACAGATAAGAGAGAGTGATCTGGAAGGCAGCCAATGGAGAGCAGTTTCTGGGGGATGGAATAGGAGGGGTTTTGGATGGAGGGGGCCAGTACTGTCTGCACCGTTGTCTGGCTTGGATGCATCTCTCAATAAAAAGAATATTTCCTAAAGACGCTGTTTGGAAATTAAATTATTTCGAGGATGAAATTGAAGCTGTGACACCATTAACATATTAAATTGCCCTCACAATATATTTATTGTTTCCTTTGCTTTTATATCTCCTGGGTTACATATTAATAATTGTTCTTTCTTTTTTATTTCCTCCTCAATCTCTTTCCGCATCTTTGTTTGCTTTAATTTATATTTATTATTCATATATTTCAGAACTCCCCTCATATAGGCCTTACTTGCATCCCATACCATTTCCATAGAGGTACCCTTATCCATATTATTAATAAAAAATTCTTTCATTAGTTTTTTAAGCTCGTTCACATTTTCATCGTATCTAAATAAATTTTCATTCAATCTCCAGGACCTCCTTTCCCCTCTTTCCTGTTATAATTCCAACCAAACCAGACTGTGATCAGCTAAAATCCTAGGACATATCTTCGTCTTCTTTACCCTAGGGAGGAAATCATTTGTAATTAATATAAAATCAATCCTGGAAAAAGATTGATGTCTATCCAAAAAAAAAGTAAAATCTCTTTCATCCACATTCCGCTCTCTCCAAATATCCCTCAGTTCTAAGTCTTCCATTATGTCAAAAAAAGATTTAGGTAATTTTGCACGTGTAGAAACTTTAGATGTACTCTTCTTATCCTTCAACGTATCTATTACTCCATTCCAATCACCCATTAAAATAAATGATTTATAATCCCAGTGTATTATTTTAGAATGTAAATGTCTATAAAAATTATCTTGTTGCTGGTTTGGGACATATATTCCAATTAGAAGCATCTTGCCATTTTGAGTTAATAATTCTATTGCTATATATCTTCCATACACATCTGCCTCAATTAAATTTGCAGTTAATCCTTTCTTTACGTAAATAACAATTCCATTCTTCTTCTCTGGAGCTGAGGCCACAAAGTGAGTCCCTAGTCTTGAATTTATTAAGTATTTTTGATCTAATAATTTGATATGTGTTTCTTGCAAACAAATAACATCGTTCTTAAATTGTTTCAAATAATGAAATATTTTCTTCCTCTTCTGTGGTGAATTTAAACCATTGACATTCCAAGAGAGGAACTTAGTTGCCATCCTTGGCACCTTGAAGCGTTAAGAGCATTCACTGAAGATCTTCTTGCATCTTACTCTTCGGCTTTGTCCCTCCCACTGCTTTTGTTTTTTGAATTTCTTGCAATTCTTGAGTTAAATCTTGAACTTGTTGTGCTTTGGATTGTTGTTTTTGTTGTTGTTGCAGTTGTTTAAAAGTTGATCGTGTCATGCGCTGCTCCTTTGGTTCCTCTGTCTCCAGCACTGGCCCTTCTATACTCTTCAATGGGAAAGGAAGATCTTCTTGCACTTTTCCTCCAGCTGCCACATCAGCATAAGTTATCTGTTTTTCATTTTTCTCCTGTTGAAGTATCTCTTTTTCTTTTTTGCCCTCTTTGGGTGGGGATGAATGACCAGCCTTCAAGACATTATAATAAAAATCGTTGGCTTTCCAGACTGAATTCAAGCGGTATCTCTCTCCACCATAGGTAACTATTAAACCTATTGGTGCATCCCATCTGTACATTAGTTGTTGCCTTCTCAGCTCCTCTACCAAAAAACCAAAGTCCTTTCTATCTCTTAACATTTTAGGAGGAATCTCTTTCAAAATCTGAATTTCTTGTCTAAACACCTGGATTTTGTTTTTATAGGAGGCTTGTAAGTTATCATTTCTAATTCTTCTATCAATGAAATAAATCACCACATCTCTTGGCAGTTGCCTTTGTTTTGCCACCCAAGAGTTAACTCTGTAGATTTTATCAATCTGGTGTATCATATCCTCTTTTCTTGCTCCAATAATTGCTGCTGTGGCTTCTGCACATCTGTCTCTTAAATTCTCCCGACCATTCTCCTTCATTCCTCTCAGTCTCAGGGCAAACTCCATAGATCTGTATTGAATCATAGTCAACTCATTTTCCAGTCTCTCAGTTTTAGTCATTACATCACCCATTTTGGCTTCCAGGTTTAAATTAACCTCGTTGATTTCTTCCACTCTCTCATCCAACTGAATAAGATGTTTAGACAAGCCAGACACTGCTAGTAAAATATCTTCTCTTATGTCATCATGCTTTTTTGTAACAACATCCTTAATTCCCTTTATTTCTTCCTCAAATTTCTCCAATTTCTCTTCTATCATTGATGTTTGATTATTCATATCTTCTGTTATAAATTCTTTAAGATCTTTAATAGGAGTCTCTTGATTTTTTGAGTCTACAGGAAGTTGAGCCTTCTGTGTCACAACTGAAACTACAGGAAAGCCCCCTCCTACTTTTGGAATTACTGGTTTAATTTGCTTGGAAGCCATTTTTATTCCTTCTTTCTTAAAAATCTTTTTTCCTCTTCTCCCCCCTTTACAAGCACAAAGTCACAAAAACAATTTTCAGGGGCTTTAAAATTGGTAATTTTCCCCCCCTTTTAAATCAGATTAATCTCCTCAGTCTGTTTCTCTATTTCTCTATTTCCAGCAACTTCAATCAGTTCAATACACAAAAAGCCTCAGCCGGGACTTTCGTTACTAGCTTTCGCTTTCGTTGTTAAAGCAAAGACACCATTTGGTAAAAACTTCCACTCACTTGATTTCCGTTTGAGACAATGTAACTTGGAGTTAGGTATTGATTCTTTCTTGCCTGTACTCCTGCTTCTGCTCCGTCTGCTTTTTGAATTCTTTTAAGCTTCTTCTTTTTTTTTTTAATTGAAAAAGTTTTACAATACAATTTTTATCCCCATTTCCCCCCACCAATCCCCCCTCCCATCCACCACCCCGACCCTTTCCCTCCCTCCCCTCCCCCCCCCCCCAGGCTTCCATTACTAACAAAACATCAATCTTATATATCAATATTAAACAAAAAAATATAGGTGAGATCCAGGTAAAATATCATAGATTTTAATATTGAATAAAGTAAAATTAATCTAAAATATTTACTAAACATAAATCATATATAATCACTTATCAAATACTTCTAACATCATATTTTCCCCCCTTAAATCAGATAAAATTTTTCTAGACAGCAGTATAACAAATATATGTAAACTTATTTTTAACATCATAATTTTTCTAAGTAATAATATAGTAAATATATATAACATTATAAGTTTTCTAGATAACAATATAATTTCAAATGTTCAATAAAATAATAAAAATATTTATAAATCATATATAAAAAACTTAACTAATATTCTTAAGACTTTTCTAGACAAGAGTATAAAATATGTATAAACTTATTTTAAATTTATAATTTTTTTAAATATAATAGATATAATAAGAATAATTATAAGTCCAATACTAATTGAAACTTCTTGATTTGATATTTATTCTGCACATAATCTATCCATTTCTTCCACTCCCTAACAAAAGCTTCATGGGTCCTATCTTTTAAATATGCAGAAATCTTTGCCATTTCTGCAAAATTAGCCATCTTTGATGTCCATTCCTCTATAGTAGGTACACTATCTTTTTTCCAATATTGACCAATCAGTAGCCTAGCTGCAGTAATCATATATAAAATCAATCTCGTTTCACTCGGTGAGCAATCATTAACTATCCCCAACAAAAAGAGCTGTGGAGAAAATTGAAGCTTCTTTTTCAAAACATTCTGCATAACCCACCAAAGTTTAATCCAAAATGCTTTCACTTTTCTACAAGTCCATCAAATATGAAAGTATGTAGCATCCAAACAATCACACCTCCAACATTTAGGCTGAACATTTGGATACATACATGATAATTTCTTGTGATCTAAATGCCATCTATAAAACATCTTATAAAAATTTTCCCTCAAATTCTGTGCTTGTGTAAATTTAACATTCTGGACCCAGATCTTTTCCCATGTTTCCAACATCACTGGTTCTGCAAAGTTTTGTGCCCAGTTTATCATACAATCTTTAACTAATTCGCTCTCTGAATCTCTTTCTAACAGTAAATTATACACCCTCTTAATATGCATCGGCCCTTTCCGTTTTATCTGAATCACCAAATCTTCTTCATGTAGCATTAATCCAATTTTCTGATCTTCTCTCCATCTCGATTGAAGTTGAGAATACTGCAACCAAGTTAAATTCCTCCCTTCTTCCAACAGAGTTTTCAAAGGTTTCAAACTCCATCTGCCCCCATCATTAAAAAGCATCTCTTTGTATAAAATCCCCCCGAGTAACTTTATATTCCGCATAATCTGCCCAAGATCCAACCACAAAGGTATTTTGTAATCCAATTTGAGCTGGTGCTTCTTCCAAACTCTTATCAAGGCATGTCTCAATATATGACTTTTAAATACATTATCCAACTTGTCTTCGTAAAATAAATATGCATGCCAACCAAAATCCAAATCATGGCCTTCTATATTCAAAATTTCAGTTTTTGTTGTTCCAAACCAATCACCCACTTGTGTCAACACTGCAGCTTCATAGTATAAACGTAAGTTTGGAACTTTGAGGCCACCTCTTTCACGAACATCTTGCATTATTTTAAATTTAACTCTTGGTTTTTTCTCATTCCAAATAAATTTGTTTAGACCTGATTGCCATTCAGCCAATATCTTATCACTTTTGAGCACCGGAATTATTTGAAACAAAAACAAAAATCTAGGTAGAACGTTCATCTTAACTACTGCTATTCTACCAAGTAAAGATAGTTGCAGTTTCTTCCAAATTTCAAGGTCCTTTTGAATCTTATGCCACAAAACCTCATAATTATTTTGAAAAAGTTTTATATTAGAAGCTGCAACCTGGACTCCTAGATATTTCACCTTTGTAACTATTTCAAAGCCTGCCAACCTTTCTAGTTCACTCTTTTGTGGTTCCAGCATGTTTTTTACTATCATCTTAGTCTTTTTCTGGTTTAGTCTAAAACCTGAGACCAAACCATATTCCTCTACGGTGTTTTTCATCTGAATGATTGATTCCAAAGGTCGTGTTAGGGTAACAACCAGATCATCTGCAAATGCTTTTGTTCTGTAGTCCTTTTGCCTTATAACTATTCCATTCAAGTTGTTCGAGTCCCATAGAGAATTCAACAAAACTTCTAAAGTTAAGATAAACAACAGTGGGGATAACGGACAACCTTGTCTAGTTCCTTTCTGTATATGGAAATTGGTAGTTAAACTCACATTAATGACCATTTGTGCTGTCTGTTCTTGGTAAATTGCTGAAATCACTTGTATAAACTGATCCCCAAAGTCCATTTTAAGCAAAGTCTTTTTTAGAAAATCCCAGTTGACTCGATCAAAGGCCGTTTCTGCATCCAAAAACACCAGCACTGCAGAGATCTGTTTATTTTTTTCAAGATATTCTAATAAATCTATAAGTTGCCTCACATTGTCCTTCATATGTCTGCCCTCTATAAAACCTGCTTGATCATTGTGAATCACCTCTTGGATAACTGGCATCAGTCTGTTGGCTAATACTTTTGCATAAATTTTATAATCCGTATTCAGGAGAGATATTAGTCTAAAATTTTCTGGTTTTGAAGAACCATCTTCCTTTGGTATCAGTGAGATAAAGGCCGTCTTCCATGAGGGGGGTATTTTACCCCCCTGCTGTATACTACAGAATAAGTCCTTAAGATGTTCAACCAATTCTGATTGTAAAGTTTTATAATATACTGCTGTCAAACCATCCGACCCAGGAGCTTTAGCTATTTACAGTTGTTTTATTGCGAATAGAATCTCTTCAGGCGTTATTGCTTGATTCATTCTATCCTTTTGTTCACTTGAAATTTTTGTAACTCTCCTCTTATCAAGATATTCATCAATAAGGTCCTTTTTAATATTATCTGTATGATATAAATTGGAATAATAATCTAAAAAAGCTTGATGTATTAAACTCTGTTGAAAAACTTGTTTACCTTTATATTCAATAGTATCAATTATACGAGAACTTCGTTGCTTTCTCAAAGTATAGGCCAACCATCTACCGGGTTTGTTAGCATTACAAAAAGTGTTATGCTTGGCAAATTGCAAATTAGTTGCCGTCTGATCAGCCATAAGCAGTTGAAATTGATCTTTTAAAAGTTTTATAGTTTCCTGTAGTTTCTCATCAGTCGGATTCTTTATATGCAATTGTTCTTTTTCCTTTATTTCTGACTCCAATTCTATACTTATCTTTTGTCATGTTGACCTATGCTTAGAATTCATATAAATCAGTACGCCTCTCATATAGGCCTTACTTGCATCCCAGACAACTTCAATAGGTGTACCCGTATTCAAGTTCAATTGAAAAAATTCCTTAACATGTTTTTTAAGGTCCACAACAATTCTTCTCATATCTAAATAAGTTCTCGTTCATTCTCCAAGATCTTCTCTCCCTCTTACCAAAGTCCATTTCCATCCATACCGGACTGTGATCCGTTAAAGTTCTGGGAAAAATCTTAGTCTTAGCCATTTTAGTAAGTAGATCAGAAGTAACCAGCATAAAATCAATCCTAGAGAAAGATTTATGTATATCAGAAAAAAATGTAAAATCCAGTTCCTTCGGATGGTGAATTCTCCATACATCCTTCAGTTCTAATTCTTCTTTCAATGCAAAAAACGTCTGTGGTAATTTATTCGCCCTCTTAGCCAATGTCTTCTTGTCAAGGGTTGTATCAATCACACCATTCCAATCTCCCATAATCAAGAAAGACTTATAATTCCATTGCAATATTTTAGCATATAATAATTTATAAAAAATTTCCTGCTGTTGGTTTGGGGCATAAATTCCAATCAGGAGCAATGGAACATTCTGTATATTTATTTCAACTGCAATATATCTTCCTTCATCATCCGATTCTACAAGTTTAGCTGGTATTCTTTTAGAAATATACAAAACTATTCCATTCCTTTTCACAGAACTAGAAGACATAAAATGTGCTCCAAATTTTTGATTTATCAAATATTTTTGGTCCTGGGTTCTAATATGAGTTTCTTGCAAACAAACAACATCATTTTTATACTGCTTCAAATAATAAAATATTTTCCTTCTTTTCTGTGGAGAGTTCAAACCATTCACGTTCCATGATAAAAGTCTAACTGTCATTTGAGGATTCTTGAAGCGTATCGAGCAATTGCCTAAGACCTTGTTCAACAGCAGAGGTCTTTGGTCTCATTCCTCCCACTGCTTCAGATTTCTGTGTTTTCCCATTTGCCCCCTTCTCTTCTTGTGGCACCATGGACCTCTGCTGTTTTTGCTTCTCTAGTCTTTGCTTCTCTGCTGCACGAGTTATACGTTGATCTTTTGGTTCTTGCACCAACAGTTCAAGGTCCAGATCCACCTCTCTTGTAGCTCTGGGGTGCTTTATTCTAGGCTCTGGGAGATCTGCAAAAAAATCCTCTGAGAAACCACCTACTGCTCCTAGAAGTACTTCCCTTGCTGTTGCTCAAATTGCCTCTCGTTCTTGTTGCCTGAGCAATTCTTGAATCCCTTCTTCAAAATCCTTATCTTTAGAAATTCCTTCTGCAGATAACAATGTGGATGAACATGGGGGTGTTGAAGTTTTTTTAAGAACGTTGTGATAAAAATGTTCTGCTTTTTCCACCAAATTTATACGGTATCTTACATCCTCATATCTCCAAATGATACCAACAGGAGCATCCCATCTAAATGGAATCTGACGCTTTTTCAATTCATTTACCAAAAAACCAAAATCTTTCTGATCTCTTAACATCTTAGGTAGCAGCTCTTTAAAAACACCAATTTGACTACCCTCATGTTGAACAGTGGTGTGGAAAGAACTTTGCAAAATGTCATTTCTCAGTCTTCTATCAGTAAAATAAATCACTACGTCTCTTGGCAAATTCCTTTGTCTTGCCACTCGAGAATTAACCCTGTAGATCTTATCAACTCTGTTAGCAATTAAGTCAGGTTCAATTTTAAAAATCTTAGCCAATATTTGCACACAAGCTGCCCTCAGGTTCTCTCTACTATCCTCTCTTAAACCTCTCAGTCTTATAGCAAACTCCATATTCCGAAATTGCATCATTGTGATTTCATCTTCTAACCTCTGATTTTTAATCTCAACTTTAAAGTTTTTTTCATTTACTTCCTTCTTGTTAGATTCCACTTCAAGATTTAAATCATCCACTTTTTTCTCCACCACCAACAAAGCATCTGTAAAAGCAACAGCTACATTGGCCACATTCTGATTTAAGGTCCACAACGTGCTGCAGTGCCAGCCGGAAGCCAAGTCTTTTCTTAAATACATCACTATTTCATTTTTCTTCTCTGGGGCAGACACCACAAAATGTGTACCCAATTTCACATTCATCAAATATTTTTGATCGTTTATCCTAATATGTGACTCTTGAAAACAAATTACATAATTTCTGAACTGTTTCAAGTAGTGAAATATTTTCTTCCTTTTTTGAGGTGAATTAAAACCATTGACATTCCAGGTTAGAAACCTAGAGGCCATCTTTAGGGTCTCGAAGCTTTTCGAGCACCGATTGAAAGTCCACCTGGAACTTCTTCTTCAGTCTTGCCCCTCCCACAGCTTCCGTATTTGTACTTGTACTTTCTTGTGTTAGTTTCTGAGTTTGTTGCATCTTCAGTTCTTGCTCCTTCCGCTTGGTTGCTGCTCGAGTTTGTCTTTGTTCTTTAACATGTTCTATTTTTTCAGATATCTCCCAAGCTTGTAGAGCACCTGAGAGTTGCAATAACTCTTCTTGCATACTCATAGCACTTCCTTGGGTTTGGGCTTGCATACCTTCCTTCTTCCCCTCTGCTGCTTCCCTCCTTTTTCTAGTTCCTGGGGGTGGTGGGTATCCAGCCTTTAGTGTATTGGCATAAAAATATCTTGCCTTCCAAATTGTATTAAGACGATACCGTTCTCCTGCATAATTCACCACTAGTCCAGCTGGAACCTCCCATCTATACTGTATCTGGCGATTTCTGAGTTCATCTACCAGGAATGCATATTCCTTCTTGGCTTTCAACATTTTAGTCAGAATTTCCTTAAATACTGCAACCTCCTGTCTTGCCACTTGTAACTTATTTTTATAAGAAGCTTGTAAAATCCCATTTCTCATCTTTCTGGTAACAAAATAAATCACAATATCTCTTGGTAGCTGTCTTTGTCTAGCAATCCATGAATTCATGGGATAGATCTTGTCAATCTGCCAGTCATATTCTGCTCTGGTGTCTCCAGTAAACTGTGCCAGGGCTTCTACAAAAATCTCTTTCAAATTTTCTTGAGAATTTTCTTTCAGGCCTCTCACTCTCAAAGCAAATTCCATCGCCCTATACTGTGTCATCAAGCCAGCACCATCTTTTTGTTTCCCTTTCCTTCAACTTTCCCTGCTCTTAAAGACTTGAAAAGAAACAGTTTCCAAATGGAATTAAAGCAAAGTACTTGCAGTTATAAAGTCTCCTGTCTTTGTTCTGCCTGCTTTGAATGTCAATGCTGTTACAAGATTGCTTGCAGGGATGGTCGCGGCATCTTGTTCTGCCTTCAGGCAGACACATCCCGGATTCAGAGCTTCACCAGGTTCATGGGGAGCTCTCACCCTTTAAGCCCCAGAATTGTTTCTAGGGCTTTTTGGGGAGCTCTACCCGCACCTAGCTGCTCTCTTCCCCCTCTTCTCCCGAGGGGAAAGTTTCTTCGCCGCTAGACAGCTGATTTTCACTGTTCTAGCGGCTGATGAAATCACGGGGCTAGTGCTCCTTAAAGGAGCGACTGCGATGCCTGCGGAGCCACCGGAAGTCATCAATATCTCTTGAAACTTCTGCAAAATCTCTTCCAATAATTCCTGCAATGATCTCTCCCATTAGTACATCCAGGCGTTCACCTTTCTCTTCAGGGACATTCTGAAACCGTAAGAAATAGCCAGAACGATCCATTTCGAGGAAGATAATCTCTTCTTCAATTTTTTTATTAGCCAAGGCATGGTGGAGTTCGAGCCGCTCCATCCTACAGGTCACTTTCTCGGTCTTTATCTCAGAAGCTTGAATCCGTTCCTCGTGATTAGTCAAAGTATTTTGGACCTCCTCAAACTTTGCATGAAACAGCCTTGTCTCAGTAGTTAACGTTTCAACATTCCTCTTCAGCTCTTCCTGGGTCTTAATAATTCTTAAAGAACTAGGATGAGTCTTGCAAAATTGCCAATTTAATGCAAGGACTTTCTTTCTGCAGAATTTAGGGAATTTCCTCAAATTAACCTGGAGTTTTGTGCCTGTTGTTTCAGTAACAAACACCCATCAAATAAAGAAAAACAAAAGGATGGTTTATATGTAAATTTCTTCTAATTCCAAATGCTCAACTTCATATATAAGCCCAAAATATTTGTATTGGGAGGGGAGAGTGGACCTGGCGGGTATTACAGAGACCTGGTTGGGCCAAGAGGGGGGGTTCCCCTCATAGAAATGTGCCCACCAGGTTTCCAAGCATTTCATCAGCCAAGGGCCCAGGGCAGGGGGGGGGGTGGCGGTTGTTATAAGGGAAGGTCTTGATCCGAGGGAGGCCACTGTACCACAGATAGCCGGATGTGAGTCTCTCCTGGTTTTTGTCTCTGGTCAGTGGTTGAATGGCCAGGATATAGGGGATATAGCTATTGAGCCCCTGTCATGGTCTGACCATTCTCTCCTGAGGCTGGACTTTCTGACCGCTGCACCCCACCGCAGGGAGGTGGAACCAATCAGGTGGTTCTGCCCCAAGCGCCTGATGGATCTGGAGAGATTCCAGAGGGAGCTTGGGCCATTTCCTGAGGCTTTGGCTCATGACTCAACTGAGGATCTGGTGGCCGCCTGGGATAGGATGGCCGCCGGGGCTTTGGATCGAGTCGTGCCTTTGCGGCCTTTGACCCGGCGCCGCACCTGCCTGGCTCCTTGGTTCACCAAGGAGCTAAGGGAGATGAAGTGCCAGAAAAGACGCCTAGAGAGTGGTGGGCCAGTCGTTCCGAATCCGAGTGAACACTAGTTAGGTCTCACATTAAGACCTATTTAGTGGCGATAAAAGTGGCAAAGTGTGATTACTTTTCTGCTCTTATTGCATCGGCAGATAATTGCCCAGCCGCCTTGTTTAGAGTGATCCACTCCCTCCTGCAGCATGGAGCGCGGGAGGACCTCTTGCAAGGGCAGGCTGAGGATTTTGCACAGTATCTGCACGATAAAATCGCTCAGATTCGGGAAGGCTTGGACTCTGACTGGGTAGATTCCGGCGGGGTGCCTGAGGCAGGTCTTGAGAATGTTATCTGGGATGAGTTTGATCCTGTGACTCCTGAGGACGTGGACAGGATTCTGGGGAGGTTAAACGCAACCACATGTTTATTGGACCCGTGTCCCTCCTGGCTGGTACTGACTACCCGGGAGGTTACGCAAGGCTGGCTCCAGAGGATTATAAATGCTTCTTTGGGGGAGGGTTTCTTGCCGCCAGCCCTGAAAGAGGCAGTGGTGAGGCCCCTACTCAAGAAGCCTTCTCTGGACCCGGCTGTTATGGCAAATTACCATCCTGTCTCCAACCTTCGCTTTATTGCAAAGGTTGTTGAGAGTGTGGTTGTGCAACAGCTCCCTCAGTACCTGGATGAAACTGTCTATCTAGACCCATGCCAGTCCGGCATAAGGCCTGGGTACAGCACGGAAACAGCATTGGTCGCGTTGATTGATGATCTCTGGAGGGCTCGGGACAGGGATTGCTCCTCTGTCCTGGTCCTATTAGATCTCTCAGCAGCTTTTGATACCATTGACCATGGTATCATGCTGCACCGGCTGGAGGGATTGGGGGTGGGAGGCACGGTGTTGCGGTGGTTCTCCTCCTATTTCTCTGACCGGTCGCAGTCTGTGTTGGCAGGGGGGCAGAGGTTGACCTCGAGGCGCCTTGTTTGTGGGGTGCCACAAGGGTCAGTCCTCTCACCACTCCTGTTCAACATTTATGTGAAGCCGCTGGGTGAGATCACCCGTGGTTTTGGGGTGAAGTACCATCAGTATGCTGATGACATCCAGCTGTACATCTCCACCCCAGACCACCCTAATGATGCCCTCGAAGTGATGTCCCAGTGCCTTGAAGCCGTGCGGGTCTGGATGGGGAGGAACAGGCTTCGAATCAACCCTTCCAAGACCGAGTGGCTGTGGATGCCGGCATCCCGATATAGCCAGCTGGTGCCATCGCTGGCTATTGGGGGCGAGTCATTGACCCCCACAGAGGGGGCTCGCAACTTGGGCGTCCTCCTGGACACATGGCTGTCTTTAGAAGAGCATATGACGGCCATGGCCAGGGGGGCTTTTTATCAGGTTCGCCTGATACGCCAGTTGCGCCCCTTTCTGGATCGGGATTCCTTGTGTACAGTCACTCATGCTCTCATCACTTCTTGCCTGGACTACTGCAACGCTCTCTACATGGGGCTCCCCTTGAGGAGCACCCGGAGGCTCCAACTGGTCCAGAATGCAGCCGCGCGGGTGATTATAGGAGCGACATGGCGCTCCCATATAACACCTCTCCTGCACGAGCTGCACTGGCTCCCGGTGGTCTTCCAGGTGCGCTTCAAGGTATTGTTTCTCACCTTTAAAGCGCTCCATGGCTTAGGCCCAGGGTATTTACGAGACCGCCTTCTGCCACCGATAACCTCCCACCGGCCAATACGGTCTCACAGAAAGGGCCTCCTCAGGGTGCCGTCGATCAAGCAATGTCGGCTGGCAGCCCCCAGGGGGAGAGCCTTCTCTGTGGGAGCACCCACCCTCTGGAACGAGCTACCTCACGGAATACAATTGATCCCGGATCTCTGTACTTTCCGTAAGGCCCTGAAGACGTTTTTATTTCAACAAGCCGGCCTGGCCTGAATAAGTTTTAGGGGTTAGTTTTTAATTTGTATAGCTTGGGGTTTAAAATTGGGAGGCTGATTAATTTAATTTATTTTTAGGTATCTTAACTTTTTTATTGTATGTTGTTTTAATTTTCGGCTGTTCACCGCTCTGAGTCCCTTTGGGGAGAAGGGCGGTATATAAATTCAATAAAACTAAACTAATAAACTAAACTATTGCAGTGTCAGAGACCCACATGCAGTAGATGACTTTTTTTTTTAGCTACAAAAGGTTTTCTATACAAAAATACATTGAAAATAACTTTAAAAGGGTTATAACAAGCAAGGATATTTTTCCTGCCTCAGTGAGCATGTTGATTTTTCCTAACACCAGGTGGTAGAAATTGACTGAAAAGCAGATGTCTTAAAATATTAGTACTGAACCCTGGAAGCAGGATGTGTTGGATAAGGTTCAAAGTATGTGCTTTGGGGTGGTAAGAAATTGAAGAAGCATAAAAATGTAATAAATAAAATCAAATAAATAAGTAAAACAAAGTAACCAGTATTGGAAAACATTGGAGAAAGCTATATGGAAGATGCTTTTAAAATGTATTTTAATTATTGTACTGAAAATGTTTTCTTTAAAGTGTGCTTTTCTTTTTAGGGCACTTTTTCATGGAAACTCTGATGTTGAGGAAATATCTTTGAATAAGTACTAGCTTCCTGCATTTTCTGTCAAGGTCATTTCCCAGATAATTGATTCTTAGTTTAATAAGTGTACAGTATTCACTCATTTTGTTACACAAATGATTTCAGCAGATCAGAAACTTTCTGTCTCCAGTCCCCAAATTCCTTAGATAGGAAGGAATAAGTAAGCAGTGAAACCAATAAGAATCGGTCAAAGGGGGGGGGGTCTTGCTTGACCTTTTGCACTCAAAGTTTCATTAGAATGGTGAAAACACACCTCCTCCATATTTAGATGATCATTAAAAGGGACATGCAAAAGGATATTATGGGATGGTACACGTTACATGGAAGCCAGTGGGCAGGTACAAAAACATGTGATGTGTCAAATTACTGTAACCAATGAATGAACTCTGCTTGTTGTTTTCTTAAGTAAAAGCATATAAAAGTTAATGCATGAGAGAGGAAAAGGGCTCCTCTTCTTGGCTGGGAGGTCAGCAAGAGGACCCTCTTTACTTCTGTGCATAAGTAAAAAGTATCTTGTTTATTTCACCTTTTTGGCTCAGAGTCTATTTGGGTGAAGGCACACCGGGCCCAATGAATCACCAGCTTTTATGGCTAACAGTTATTGGTGAGCTCAGCCAAGAGGGGCCACCTGATTTGGGCAAGGGATGACAGGGAACTCTGAGAATCTGATGTGGCACACCCCAATCACATTTTGATTGGCCTCAGCTCCTTGCGTTTCCCCACCACCTAGAGAACAGCTCAAAGGTGCGATTTGCCCAAGGAAACAAGGAAAGGTGAAATTTAGAGGGAGAAACCTCCAAAAGTCTTGGAACAACAGCAAGATTGGTAAGTAGAGGTTTTTCCTTTCCCAATTAAATCCACATTAAAATGGACAGAGGGTCCAGGAATACAGCTTAAAAGACTGAAAGAAAGGTCTGAAGTATTCCTAGCTATGGGTTCTGTCCAGAGTTAAAGGATTAAGGCGATACCTTTGGTGGGGGGGTGTTGAGTTGTTTCTGAGACTTGAGAAAGGAGACTCTGCAACAAAGAAATGCAGTATTTATTATTGTCAAATGATTGGCCATATTACTCTCCAGAGCAGCGGTACACAACCTTGGCGGCCCGGCGAGAGGGAGAGGGGAACCGGGCCACATGAACGTTGGGCTGGTGTGCACATAGCTTGACTCACATGAACATTGGGTAAGTTGAGCTGTGCACGCGCATGCATGCCGGTCCAACACTGAATAGTTGTGAATAGACTATCCACCCTCTGTGGATAGTCTAGCCTTCCTGGACTGTGCAGTACACATTAAGGAAGACAGAAGCCATAACATTGAAGTTTACAGAAAACCCACTCACACAAACCAATATTTACATTTTGATTCCCACCACCCACTGGAGCACAAATGGGAGTCATCAGAACCCTAGATCACTGAGCTGAAGGCCTGCCTACCAACAAAGATGGGAAAGAAAAAGAACAAAAACACATCAAGAAAGCCCTCAGAACATGTAGCTATCCCAAGTGAGCCTTCATCAAATCTCAAAAAAGACCCTACAGGAGCTCCTCCATAACAGACAATGACGAGAACAATAAACGAAGCAATGTTGTCATTCCATATGTTGCAGGCATATCGGAAAAGCTCAGGAGGATCTTCAGCCAACATAACGTACATGCACACTTCAAACCCAAGAATACACTAAGGCAGAAGCTTGTCCACACCAAGGATAAAACACCCAGACATAAAGTCAGCAATGTGGTTTATGCAGTACAATGCAGTGAGCCATGTGCAGATCTGTACATTGGGAAAACAAAACAACCACTTCATAAACACATGGCACAACATAGAAGAACAAACACATCAGGACTAGATTCAGCGGTCCATCTGCATTTAAAAGACACAAGCCACTCTTTTGAAGACAGCAGTCCACATTTTCGACAGAGAGGACCACTGGTTTGAAAGAGGGGTTAAAGAGGCCATCTATATCAAAACTGAATTCTGTCAGGGTTCCAAGTAATACATCCCATTCAATAAGGACTCTGAGGCGGGTAATTTCCTCAAAGAACATTTTATTGGGACATATCAAATTGGCACATTCCTGGTAGAAAACCAGCTTTACATTTCCGCCGGTTTTACACCCAATTAAAAGTAAAACTTTGTCAGATCCCCCCCCCCCAGAGTCTCCAGTCACATGATCCAATCAGCATACAGTCCAGTTGCTAGGTGGCCTCAGTCTCCACCTTTAGAACACCTGCACCAACGTCCTTGATTCCCAGGGGAAATAATTTTATTTAGGCTACAATATCTCTACACCCCCCACTCCTTGGCCCCAGGGCTGTGTCGGCCCTGAAGCAGTGAGGAGAGAAATCTCCCTAGAGAAAACTACAAAAAAGAAAATAGCCACAGTTTGGCCAACCTCAGGGTTGACACTATCTCCAATCTACAACATAGTCCTTTCAACAGTTCCAAGAAGGAACTCCACACCCATTTGCACCACTCAGGTGACCCTAATGACACAGATAAACCTCCAGGTGACCTTAACGACCTGCTAAAAGAATGCAAATGACCAGCTGTCTGCAAGGAGTATAAATCCTTCCATTCCCTACCATCCACTCAGCTGAAGAAGCTTCTTGGATGAGAAGTGAAACGTCTTCAAAGAAAAACAAGAAAGTCCAGTTGCTTCTGGAAAAAGTACCTTTGGGACAACCATGACCTGGATGACTGAGAATCTCCATAGACAAAAGTAGCAAGGCAAAACCTGTTGGCTTGGCATGAAAAATATGCAATTAAGTTTTCCTTTCTCCCCTGGCCACCCCCTGTTATCAGTCAATGTCCAATTAGAAGTTCCCAGGTTGTTTAGGAAACGGATCCTGACTGCGCGCCTTCTCCATCTTCACATTCTTTTGGCAGACCTTGTGTTGGATTGGTGCAATTCACTTTCTGGGCTAGCACAGCTTCACTCCCAACCCCTTGTCCACCCACATTCCAATCTCTCCCCCCCCCACCCCTCGCCCTTTGCTAATGTTAGGCTGGCAAGATATGATGTGAAGCTAGAAGCAGAATGGCAGCCATGACAGTTGGCAAGGTGCATTAGGACAAAGAAAGAAAAGTTAAGGTGCAGGTGATAAGAAAGAATTAGAAAGTGCTAAAGGGACAGGAAAGAGAAGAGGAGAATAAGACCCAAAGGATGAGGAGAAAAGCTGAAAGTATTTTGAAGGAAAAAGAGAGAGAAATCCCTATTGATAGCAATGAATGCAAGAGATTTGAAAAGGAGGCAAGGGGAAATCACAAACATTCCTTTTTTTTAAAAAAAATTATTTATTTGATTTTTATTATAACAAATAGTGATACACTCAATACATTTTTGGTTCCGTGGTGCAAATATATATATATATATATACATACTTTTTACTTGTCTTTTATTTGATGTTACTTCTTAAGGTTAAGTTTGATTTTAAGGCTATTAAGGATAATAGTGCTCCAATCCTTAAAAATACAAGTAATATTGCTCATTCCTCTATGGTCTTTATTGATTAATTAATAATTAATCTCTATACTCTATTTCCTTCTTTATTTCTTTTCTCCATCCACTCATACCACATGTCCCACACGCTATAAAATTCCGAATCTTCTCTGTCGTTAATTTCTAAAGTCAATTTGTTCATTTCGGCGCACTCCAGTATTTTCCCGATAACATGTTCTTGAGGTGGTAATTGTTTTTCTTTCCAATACTGGACAAAAGAAATTCTAGCGGCTGTCATTATATGTATGATTAGATACTTTTTCTTTTTTGCATATTCAATTTTCAGGATTCCCAGGAGAAAGGCTTTTGGTTCAAAATTGAAATTTTCTTTTATTATTTCCTTAATCCACTTCCATATCATCCTCCAAAATTTTTGTGCCTGATTACAAGTCCACCAGCAGTGATAGAAAGTGCCCTGTTGATGATCACATTTCCAACATTTAGGGCTCAAGTTGGGGTAGATCTTTGCTATCCTAGCTGGGGCCATATGCCACCTATAAAACAGCTTATATTGATTTTCCTTGTAAGCCATAGCCTTTGTCATTTTAAGATTATTATTCCATATTGAATCCCATTCATGCAGATTTATACTCTGTCCGATATTTTTGGCCCATGTTAACATCGGTTTCTTAACCACTTCCTCTGCCATATCGTACTCCAATAAATAATTATATAATTTAGCTAGTATTTTGTCATCTGTACCCATCCAAATCTTGTCAAATCCATTTATGCTCATCTCTATGCCAAATTCCTCCTTATCTTTTTTATACTGGGATTTAATTTGATTATATGGCCACCAGTCTATAGAAATACCTTGTTCCATCAATTCTTCCCTTGTTTTGAGATTCCCACCCCCATCTAATAACTCATTGTATCTGACTGTTTTACCCATTTCCAGTACATTTGGATATATTACAGCCTCCATGGTGGATAGCCATCTCGGGATTTTCATATAGTGCTTCTGTCTTATCTCTCCCCATATTTGTATTAAGATCTCCCTTATCTTATGCCTGTGAAAATATGTTTTCATCCTTTTCCCGGTGTCCCAGAGATAGGCATGCCATCCCTTCTGGAAATCATGCTCTTCTAAGGTTAATAATCTTTTATTTCTCAAGGTTGCCCAGTCTTTCAGCCATACTAGGTTTGCAGCTTTTTGATATAACTCCCATTTAGGTAATCTGAAACCCCCTCTTTCCTTCTTGTCCTGTAAGTTCCTAATTGCTATTCTTGGTTTCTTTCCCTCCCATATAAATTTTCTAATGATAGTATTGAGCTCCAAAAAGAATTTTTTGTCTAATTTGACAGGAACCGTTTGGAATAGATACAATAGCTTGGGTTTATTGCCGCAATTTATTTATTGCCTCAATTCTGCCTAATAGTGATATCTGTAATCTTCCCCACTTTTCTAGGTCCTGTTTAATATTTCTAATTAATGGTATATAATTATCCTCTCTGAGGGCCGAGCACCTTGATGAAATCCACACCCCCAGGTATTTTACCTTCTTGGCAATTTGGATCTCCATTAATTCTTCCAATGCTTTCTTTCTTACCTCCGTCATATTTTTTATTAATCATTTAGTTTTAAATTTATTTAATTTAAAGCCTGCTACCTCCCCATAACTGCCCAATTCTTCCAGAATTTTAGTGCCTGATTCCAATGGCTCTTCCAAAATTAATGGCACATCATCAGCGAATGCCTGTGTCTTATATGTCTCTTTTCTGACTGTTAAACCCTTTATTTCATTGTTATTCCTAATCTTTCTCAAAAGTACTTCAAGCGCTAGTATAAATAAGAGTGGGGACAGAGGACACCCTTGTCGAACCCCTTTTCTAATTTGAAAAGTATTTGTTAATTCTCCATTCAGTAATATGTTAGCCTTTTGTTTTTGATAAATTGTGGATATTGTATTAACAAAGTTCGATCCAAATTCCATTTGGGTAATTTGTTGTTTCATAAATTGCCAATTAAGATTGTCAAATGCCTTTTGGGCGTCAACAAAAACCAATGCCATTTCTTTGTTCCTATGTTCCTCATAGTACGCCAATACGTCTATTATCGTCCTTGTATTATTTCTGATTTGCCTCCCAGGGAGGAATACATTTTGATCACTGTGTATTAATTTATTCAAAATTATTTTTAGCCTTTCTGCTAAGATGCCCATATAAATTTTGTAATCCGTATTCAGGAGAGAGATCGGTCTATAATTTTTTATTAATTTTGGAACCTCTCCTTCTTTTTGGAGGAGTGTAATGTATGCCTCTCTCCATGATTCTGGTATTTTGGATTCTATTAGGGCCTCATTGTAAATTTCTTGTAATAGAATTTCCTCCAAGTCTGAATTTTTATAGAATTCTCCTGGGAGTCCATCTGGGCCTGGGGATTTATTCTTTTTGAGTTTAGATATTGCCACCCTTAATTCTGTCATCGTTATTTCTTTATTAAGCATTTCTTTATCCTCTTCCCTGATCTTTGGGAGGTTTTCTTTTGACAAGTATTGGACCACCTTTTCGTTAGAAATTTGTTCTTCTGCATACAGAGCCGCATAATACTCTCGGGCACTCTCCAATTTATCTTCTTCTTTATTGCTAAGATGACCTTCCAGGTCTTCCAATTGATGGATTATACCTTTCTCTTTTTCTTTTTTTAATCTATAGGACAGCCACCTGCCCGGTTTGTTTGCATTTTTGAAGTAATATTGTTTGGTTCATTTCATTTTATATGCCAGTTCCTCCTGATTGATAATATTTAATTTGTGCCGTATAACCATCCAATTTTCTTTAACAGCCTTATTATCTGGTTTTTGTTGTAATTCCCTCTCAGCTTTCCCTAATTCTTCTATCAGTGCCTTCTGCCTCTCTCTTCTTTCCTTATTCCTATGTGCGCCATACAATATTGCTAATCCTCTTATGTACGCTTTCATTGTGTCCCATTTGATACCTCGAGATGTTGCTTCCTTTTCATTTACTTCAAAAAAATAAATTTAATTCTTTTTTAACTTTCTCTACATTTTGCTTATCCTTTAGGAATTGATTATTTAATCTCTATCTTATATTTCTTCTCTTGTACGTACATTTCCATTTAACCTCTAATGGATTATGGTCTGCCCAAACATTGGGCATGATTTCTATTAACATAATATCTAACCCTATATCTCTGCTTACCCACATCATATCAATTCTGGACCAAGATTTTTTAGGGTTAGAGTAGTATGTATACTGCCTCTTGTGTGGGTGCAGAGCCCACCAAATATCCACTAGATTAAATTCTTCTACCATATCAAAGAATGGTTTTGGTAGATTTTTCCTTTTTTTCTTTTTACCTTTGGTCCCTTTATAATCTCTATTCGGATCTATTACCCCATTGAAATCCCCAATTATGCAAATCTTACTATTGTCCATCATGCTTAATCTCTCACCTAATTTTTTATAAAAATCTCCCAGGTTTTCATTCGGGGCATAAATTGTTGTTAATAAAATTGGATAATTGCCTCTCTTTACTTCCACCATTAATATCCTTCCCTTCGGGTCTGCATATTTTAGTTCAGCTTTTATTTCCTTCTTGATATACAATACTACTCCCCTCTTCTTTTTGTCAGCTAGAGAGGTAAAAAGATTTCCCAATTTCTTATATTCCAAATATTTTTGATTTTCCTTTTTAACATGAACTTCTTGAAGACACACTATATCCATATTTTGTTTAACTAATTTTGTAAAAAAAATTTCCTCTTTTTCTTATCGTTCAGGCCATTTACGTTGATCGATATCAATTTCCAATCATCCATCTCCTAATTCTTTTATATTATCCTAGTGTCCGAGTGGAGTTGTCTAAAAAGAAATAAATTGCCTCTCACATTTTGATAATAAAGAAAAAAAACATTTATTTATTAGAACAACATCCTCACGAACTCATATGTAGCCAGGAAATGACCTCTGCTCCAAATTCCCCCCCTTTCCTGGCTTGCTCCCTTATTCTTATTGGTCATTCTTTAAATCATTCTACTGCAGTTTTTCTTACTAATCCCACAGGAATTTAACCCCCCCTTTACTATGTCAGCCCTGAACGAAATGCAACTTGAGAGGCTGACATCCGGCCCCTCTCCCTTCATTCTCTCAGCAAAACTTGCACAAGATAAAACAACAGGTCTAATACCATTACCCCGTCTGAGACTGTGTCCCACCCCCTCCCGGCCTGTCCGGGTGATCTGCATGGAATTTAGCTATAAGGCGGTCAGCTTGAATGTTCGTGCTCTTCACCCAGGAAGCTTCTGACAAGGGGTAACCCTTCCACTTAATTAAGTATTGGAGGCAGCCTCTGTGCCACCTCGAATCGAGAATTCGCTGTACTTCATAGTGAGTTTGGCCCCCAGTGATCAAGGGCCCTGGGGGATCACGTGGCACCGGCCTTAAAGTTGACCCCACCACAAGCTTCAGAAGACTACTGTGAAAAATGGGGTGTATCTTTCCTAGTAACCGGGACAACTGCAATTGTACCATGACCGGGTTGATTATTTTTACTATAGGAAATGGTTCTATAAATTTCGGGCCCAATTTCCTAGTCGGGAGTTTGAGTCTCAAGTACTTGGTGGAGAGGTAGACCTTCTCTCCTATTCGGAACGGTCTTTGAGGGGCTTGGTGCTTATCTGCTTGCCTCTTATAAGCCTGTGCCGCCTTGTCTAATGCCTTCTTGACATTCTCCCAGGATTCTCTTAGCATCGCCATCCAATTGTTCAAGCTGACTGAAGAAGGGGGTTCCCTGGGATACTCTGGCATGGGGACAAAATCCATGCCATTCACTACCTTGAATGGGGTTAGTCCTGTACTACTGTGGACAGCATTGTTGTACGTGACCTCCGCAAAAGATAGGAGGTCCGCCCAGTTCGACTGTTGGTAGTCTACATAGCACCTCAAGTACTGCTCTATCATGGCATTCAGTCTCTCCGCCCCGCCATTGGTGCTCGGGTGAAATGCTGAGCTGAGACCTTGGGATGATCCTATGGATTGTAGGAATTCCCTCCAAAATTTTGCTGTGAACTGGACACCTCGGTCGGAGATGACTCTTCTGGGTACTCCATGCAGGCGGTAGATGTGTTTCACAAACAGCTTTGCCAATTGGCGGGCTGAGGGTGGCCCGCTACAGGGTATGAAATGCGCCTGTTTGGAGAATAAGTCTATTACAGTCCAGATCACTGTGTTTCCGCCACTCCTTGGCAGCTCTACTATAAAGTCTATTGCAATCTCCTCCCATGGTCTTGTCGGTTCAGCTACTGGCTGCAGTAACCCAGGAGGTTTTCCTGGTGGGGTTTTCATCATGGCACAGATGGTGCAACTCTTCACATAGCTGTCCACGTCTTTCCTCATGTGGGGCCACCAAAATTGTCTTCGTACTAAGTGCAAAGTCTTTAGAAAACCGAAATGCCCTGCTGGTCTAACGTCGTGGCTCCTTTTGAGGACTAGAGTGCATAGAGTCTCTGGGACATAAAGTTTCATCCCTTTCCATGCTATGTCGTCCCTCCTTGTCAAAAGATGCTGATTGTCTCGGAACCAGGGGTCCGCCAATGTCTCTGTTTTGAGCCGTGTTGTCAGGTCACCTGCTGGTTGGCCCTGCTGGTCGCGATGCTGCCGTTTGGTGGTTACTTGACCCACTCCTTGAGGCGAGGGGATGATGGCATTCACCACCTGCTCCCGTTCACTGTTGTACTGGGGCATTCGGGAGAGGGCATCAGCCAGAAAATTCTTCCCCCCTGGGATGTGTTTCAGCTCGAAGTTGAAATGATTGAAGTATTGGGCCCATTGGACTTGTCTGGGTGATAATTTCCGTGGGGTCCTGAGGGCCTCCAGGTTTTTATGGTCAGTCCAAACCTCGAATGGTGTCTGGTTTCCTTCTAGCAGATGTCGCCAGGTCAACAGCGCCCACCTCACTGCGAACACTTCCTTTTCCCATGCCGCCCAGCGTCTCTCTGTGTCGGTGAATTTGCAGGAAGTGTAGGCACAGGGCTGAAGGTTCCCTTGGCTGTTCTTTTGGAGTAGAACCGCTCCCACTGCCATGTCGCTGGCATCTGTTTGGATGACAAAAGACTGGTTGGGGTCAGGATGTTTCAAGACTGGTTCTTTTGCAAACATTTCTTTTAGTGTTTCGAAAGCTTGTAGGCAGGCCGGGCTCCATTGTAGAGGCTGTCCTGGGCAAGGTTTTGTTGCCGGACTCCCTGTTTTTAGGAGGTTGGTTAGAGGTTTGGCAATTTTTGCAAAAGAGGGGATAAATTGTCTGTAGAAGTTCACTAACCCGAGGAAGCTTTGCAGTTGTCTGCGGGTGTGCGGGGGTCCCCAGTCAAGGACTGATTGTACTTTGGCTGGGTCCATTTCTATCCCCTCATTGGACACTCGGTAGCCTAAATAGTCTAGCCGCGACTGGTAGAACTCGCATTTCGACAGTTTGACATAGAGGTTCGCTTTCAGCAGTTTTTCGAGCACCTAGCAGATGAGGGGTATGTGTTAATCTATGGTTTCCGTGTAAATGAGAATGTCGTCCAGGTAGACGAGGACCCCCTTATAAAGGTGGTCATGTAGAACTTCATTAATCAGTTGCATGAACACCGCTGGTGCTCCCTGTAATCCAAGAGGCATCACTTTAAATTGAAAACTTCCTAGGGGGCAGTTGAATGCTGTCTTCCACTCGTCTCCTTCCTTGATGCGTATGCGGTAGTAGGCTTCACGAAGGTCTAGTTTGGTAAAAACCTTCCCTTTGGCCAAATGAGCTAGCATGTCTTTCATGAAGGGGAGGGGGTATAAGTTGTGCACGCAGACACAGTTTATCCCGCGAAAATCGACCACCAGACGTATGGAGCCGTCTTTCTTCTCCCTGAAGAAAACTGGTGCCGCTACCCGTGATTTGGCTGGTTCGATAAAACCCCTTTGTAGGTTCTTGTCTATGTACTTTTGCAGTTCTTGCATTTCACGTGGTGTCATGGCGTAAAGTTTAGGTTTTGGTAGTTTCAAACCAGGGATGATTTCGATAGCGCAATCAGTGTCGCGGTGGGGTGGTAGTACGTCACACTCGGTCTCGCTAAATACTTCTGCCAAGTTTTGGTATTCTTTAGGGATCTGGTCCGGGCCATGGGAGGGGCTGGAGGTGGCCGCCAGTTGCTCTGTTGTCCCTTTACAGGGTAGGTTGGGCGCCTGTGTTGGAGGCATCTTTTGTCCCTCTAGAGGGAGGGGTTGGACCCCCTGGGTGGGAGGAGGGGCTGTTTTCTCTGGTTGTGGCAGCAGGGGGTGGGGGTCCCCTTGCTATGCTCAGTCTGCTGGTCCCTTCTTGCCACCAGATGGTGGGGCCCCACTTGTCCAGCCAGGAGAGTCCCAGTATGACTGGGTTGGTCATCTTGGGGGCTATTATGAACCAAATCATTTCCCAGTGATCCGCTAGCTCCAGCTTCACTGGCTCGGTCAAGTGTGTGGCGTCTGCCCCCCCTAGTAGGGATCCATCAACTTGCTGAAAACGGATTGGGTGGCTGAGCCTTTTTGCCCGGATCCCCAGTTTTAGGACTGTGGGTAGGTTAATCAGGCACCTTGTGCAACCCGAATCTACTAGGGCTTGGAAAGTCCCTTGGGTACCTTTTTGGGGGGCTGTTAGGCGTATGGGGAAAAGAAAAGGGTGGATGGGTGCACTCACCATTGGGTCGTTTTCACCATCGTCATCGCCATCATACAGTTCGGGGGGTCGATTCGCATCGTCTGAGCTCCCCCTATTTTCAGTCAGATGGGCAAAAACTTCTGCACTCGGGGAAAGTCTTAATGGTGCCTTGGTGGTGTGCCTGGGTCCTCGTTCCGGTCGTGTCTTGGCCGGGGGCTCTGTTTTTGGCCCCGGGGTTCCACACACCGCTGCCAAATGCCCAACTCCCCCACATCTGTAGCACCTCAATGGACTCCGTGGGGTGGATGGCCTCTGGGTGGCCCATGATGCTGTAGTTCCTGGTCTGGTAGATGGTTCCTGGTCCAGCTGGGTTTTCTCCTTTGCCTGTGGTTGTTTTAGCATGTTGTTGGCATGTAGCCCTCTCTCGACTTGCGTCGCTATCCGGAACCAGTCGGACAGTCGGTTCGGAATATCCCAATAAGCGGTCACTTGGGTGATTTGCTTATCTAAGCTTGTTCTAAAGAAGTATACTAGCAGTCGTTCAGGCAAAGGAGGTAAAGTCCCAACAACTTTCCTGAACTCACGGATATGTTCTTGGATAGGCTTCCCCCTCTGCATTAGGTGCCTGAGCTTGTCTTCTACATAGGGATCATCCCCTGTTTCTTCGAAGCGGGCTCACAGCAGTTGTAAGAAACCATCTGCATCTTGCAGTTGGGGGGCCCTGTTTTTGTACTGGGCCGCTGACCAGCTCCTTGCTTCTCCCTCCAAGCCTTCTGTGATGGCACTGACCAGTGCCCTGGGGAAAGGGTAAAGGTGTGCGTAGCGCTCGATGTAAATCTCAGCTGCATCGAGAAATTGAGCTAGCAGGTCCAGATCCCCATCGAATTTCCCTCTGAATCGGGGTGGTTCCACCCTCGGTGGCCACTCCTCCCATTGCGGGGGTCTGTGAGCCTGCCCACGGTGCCCTTGGGCTTCTTCATCATCTCCCATTTGGGTGCAGAGGGGTGATGCCGTGGCTGGGCTGGGTTGCTTGCTGAGCAGGGCGGGAAACCCTGGGTGCATTTTGGAGCTTTCTTCTCTCATCTTTTTTCTTCCTTGTGTGTGTGTGGGGGGGGGGGCTATGCTGCTGTTTGGAGAGCCATTGAACCCTCCCCCGTTACCTGGCACTTGGTGAGAGTCCAGCGAAAGGCATCATAATTTTTTCCTCTCAGCTTGTTGATTTTGCAGCTTCCTGAGGCAAACCTCCCGTGGAGAGTTGGCTTTCTTCCATGGCCTTTGAAAATGCCGTTCACCTTCACAGACATCCGGAGGTCTGCCAACGTTCGTGTGGAGAAGCTTAGGAATGCATAAATATTTTTAGAAGAAAAGTTTTTGAAGAGATTATTTTCCTGGCTATCTGTCCGAGTGGAATTGTCTAAAAAAATATATATTGCCTCTCACATTTTGATAATAAAGAAAAAAAACATTATTTATTAGAACAACGTCCACACGAACTCATATGTAGCCAGGAAATGACCTCTGCTCCAAATTCCCTCCCTGTCCTGGCTTGCTCCCTTATTCTTATTGGTCATTCTCTAAATCATTTTACTGCAGTTTTTCTTACTAATCCCACAGGAATTTAACCCCCCCCCCTTTACTATGTCAGCCCTGAACGAAATGCAACTTGAGAGGCTGACACCTAGTACTTGTTGGCACGTGTAACTCTTTGTGGTCTTTGGTTTTTCTTCGTCTCTATACTATCCTTATCTTCCGCCTCCTTCTCCTCCGATGTTCCTTCTTTCTCTCTTTTCTGCTGAGTTGCTTCTTCTTCAGATGTTATCGCCTCTAACTCCTCTTTACTGCTTTGATCTTCTTCAGTCGCTCGCAATTGATCCAGGAACTCTTGGGCTGCTACTAAACTATCTATCTTAACTTTATTTCCTTGCCACGTAATCAGCATACCTTCCGGTAAGATCCACCTGAAGAGGATGTTCCTCTTGTTCAGTTGAGTAGCCAAAAATCTGTAATCTCTCCTTAACTCCCTTACCCTCCTTGGAATTTGTTTCAGTATAGTTACCTCCTTTCCCTTATACATCACCGGTTCATCTCTTGCCATACTATAGAAAATATCCTTTACCTTCTTCCTTGCAAATCTTATATGCACCTCCCTTGGCAATTTATTTCTTCGTGCATAATTGGTCTGGACCCTATATACCTCATCTAATTCTTTTATAATATCCAATTTATCTTGTTGCAACACCTCAGCAATTAATTCCGCCATCACTTGGCCCAGATCTTCTTCCTTATCTTCCGCAATGTTTTGGAAACGTAGATAGAAGGAGGCTCGATCCATTTCCAATTTGGTAATTGAGTCTTCTAATTCCCTGTTCTGGGCCATCAGTTTTTGGTCTACCGTGTCCATTTTTCCCCCCTGTTGCTCCATTTTGACTTCCATCTTTTAAATCTTCTGTGTATTGATTTGTATCGATTCCTGTATATCATTCATTTTTTGATCTATTGCTCTGATGTCTGTCTTCAGTTCTATGTGATTGCTAGACATTTTTTCTTGCATCATGATCATCGTGTCCTGTATTGCTGTCAGTGTTGATTGCATTGCTTGCATCGTGGGAATCATTCCTGATTTCTCCATTTTAGAAAGGACTTCAGTTGATTTCTGCATAGCAGGTGATATCATTGTAATCGTGGGATTTGAAGGTATTTTCTTTCCTGTTTTTGTCACCGTGGATGAGGGGCTTGTCATCTCCTTTAACACCTTTTTCTGTTCTCTTATTATCTTTGAAATGTTTTTCCAGATTGTCATCCACCGATATTTAATTGCCTCTATCAAATATTATCCTTTTTTTTCCACTCCTAAAAATGTCAAGTGTATTTATATTTAGCCCCCCCCCCCCCCCCCCATTCCACTATTCAATATTGTTTTGGTAAAACAATGGTTCAAATTATTAAATGTTATACAAGACTATCCCGTAATAAATCACTTATTAATCAATTACCAAAATTCATTAATTTAAACTAAGATAACCTTCCCACCATCTATCACTACTTAGACAAATAAACTTTACATATCCCTATTTAACACTTAATCACTGATGATATTCAAATATATGTTAGATAGTATAAGTACACAAATAGATAATTAACTAATTATGCAATCTCAGTATTCCAAATTATATAAAAACTATCAAGATTAAGAAACAATAATTGAAAGAAGAAGGAAAGAGAAGAAGAAAAGAATCCAATTATAGAGTATATAAAATTATAGAGTATATAAATTCCTTAGTATAAGAGTCTAGAAGATACTTAATAAATATTAAATAAAGTCAGGATTAAATTAGATTATATGAAATGATATAAATGTAAATATATAACTATAGATATGTAGATTTTCTGGTGTTAATGATTTTTTTTGTTATTATTTGCCCAAATAATTAATTAATTAATTGTTCAATAACTTCTCTCAATCATAAAAGCAAAAAGGAGGAAAAAACCGAAAATATAAAAACGTTCTTTTACAATGATGCAGCAGGCACGCTTTGCTGTATGATCCGTTTCACGTTGCTCTTAAGTTCAGTCACTGTCAATTTTGCATTGTCATTCAGGTTTCATCAGCCACGTTGCCTTCCCCAAGGGCTTCGTCTCCCTCTCTCAGTTCCAGACAGTCTTATTATTAGTCCTGACAATAGCTGCACTTCCAAAATCTAGTCTCCTTTGTTCAATTAGTCCATTCCACACTATCAGCTTTCAAAGTTTATTTGCTCAGTACAAAGTATCGATCCTATCCCCTAGAAGCGCCATCTCCCATTATAAAAGTATCGTCGGTCTCACCGGTTCGTCTGTGATCTCACTTCCCACCAATCTCCTCCTGCCTCACAATCGCCACCAATTCCTTCCAGGATCCTTCTTATCTGACGCAGCCAGCACAATCCAATTGAACTCACTCCGAGCGTGTTCAGGGGGGAGTGGGTATGAATGATAATAGGCACCAACTTCACAGAAATCTTCTTGCTTCCCGTCTTTGTTGGCTATCACAGCTTCGAGTCTGCCATTAAAGGCAGATGTGCTGTGTTAGTTTGACAGCGGCTGTCAGTCCAGCAGAGAGTGCTTGCTCCTCACCGCTTTGCCTGCCGACACCCTGCTATTGTCCGTGGAGCTCTCCAAGCTCCCACGCCTCGAAGGGACCACAAAACATGGCAAAAAGGTGGCGTTGAAGGCAGTGATCGCTGTCACAGCGCCATGTCACTGGGATTCACCAACCGGAAGTCCACAACCATTCCTATTTCCCACTTGAGCCTCTGTTTACAGTGGAAAAAAGGGGGATGAGATCTCTTGATTCTGTTTTAAACATTCCTTTATTGGTTGATAAGAGTTTCTTTAATCAACTGATTATGCTTTGAGAGAGAGAAGGGTACCTAGGTCCTAAGCCATGGAGAGCTTTAAAGGAGATGACCAACACCTTGAATCGCACCCGGAAGACCACTGGGAACCAGTGCAGCTCACGCAGGAGAGGTATTACATGGGTGTGTCGTGTCACCCCCATAATCACCCACACGGCCGCATTCTGGACCAGTTGGAGCCTCCAAGTGCCTTTCAAGGGGAGCCCCATGTAGAGAGTGTTACAGTAGTCCAGACGGGAGGTGACGAGGGCATGAGTGACTGTGCGCAAGGCATCCCGGTCCAGAAAGGGACGCAATTGGTAGATCAGGCGAACTTGATAGAAAGCCCCCCTGGCCACAGCCGTCATATTATCTTCTAAAGGCAGCCATGTATCCAGGAGGACACCCAGATTGCAAGCCCTCTCTGTGGGGGCCAAAATCTCACCCCCAATAGTCAGCGATGGAACCAGCTGACTATACATGGATGCCGGGAGCCACAGCCACTCGGTCTTGGAGGGGTTGAGTCTGAGCCTGTTTCTCCCCATCCAGATCTGCACGGCCTCCAGGCATCAGGACATCATGCCAAGGGCATCATTGGGGTGGTCCGGGGTGGAGATGTACAGCTGTGTATCATCAGCGTACTGATGGACCTTCACCCCGAAACCACAGATGATCTCACCCAGCGGCTTCACATAAATGTTGAACAAAAGGGGTGAGAGGACTGACCCTTGGGCACCCCACAGACAAGGTGCCTCAAGGTCAACCTCTGTCTCCCTATCAACACAAACTGTGTATGGCCAGAGAGGAAGGAAGAGAACCACCGCAGCATGGTGCCCCCTATTCCTAACCCCTCCAACCAGCGCAGCATGATACCTGTGAAGTTTCCAAAAGATGCCCTAATTAATTCATGAGACATGAGCCAAACTTCAAAAGAAATACAGTCATTTATTAGGAGCACCATTTCAGCAATATTCGGATGCAGTTAGAACTAATCCCACGTAGATTTATGTTCCCCTATGACCCTCTCTCTCCCCTCCTCCCTGGCCATGTCATAAATCACATTCTCCAATTAACCACTTTGGCTGGCTGTGAAATCCAACACCCTCCTTCTGATTGCGGTAAAGAAGCATGTATGAAATGTAACTTCAGTTAGAGAAATCAATCAGCTCTATCAGTTCTCCCTCCCTCCTGCTCATGGCAACTTGAAAGCTTTGCAAGTTGACATTCGGCTCCCCTCACTTCCCGAGGGCAACCTGCGCAAAGCAAAACAGTTTGAGTACAGATGCAGAGTTTAGGGACATAACCCCCCACCTGGCTTGTTTGGATTTGTCTGCATGAAATTTGACTATAAGTTGATCAGCCTGGATGTTTCGACTCTTTACCCAAGATGCCTCTGATAAGGGATAAACCTTCCACTTGATTAAATATTGGAGTTGTCTCCTGTGCCACCTCAAATTCAGGATTTGCTGCACCTCATAATGGGTCTGGCCCCCTATGACCACGGGGTCTGGGGGCTCACGGGGTAGTGGCCTCAGGGTCGATCTGACCACGGGTTTTAAGAGGCTACTATGGAATACCGGTTGTATTTTCCCTAGCAGTCAGGGCAACTTCAATTGTACTGTGACCGGGTTGATTATCTTTACTATGGGGAATGGTCCCATAAACTTTGGTCCCAATTTCTTGCTAGGAAGTTTTAACCTCAAATATTTTGTGGAGAGGTAAACTTTCTCCCCCAATTGAAATGGCCTTTGGGGAGCTCGGTGTTTGTCTGCCTGCTTCTTATAGGTTTGTGCTGCTTTAGCTAGCACTTTCTTGACATTCTCCCAGGTTGCTTTCAGTGTCACCACCCAATCGGTCAAGCTGACTGAGGAGGGAGGCTCCCTTGGGTACTCAGGCATTGGGACGAAGTCCATACCACTCACTACCTTAAATGGGGTTAGCCCCGTGCTACTGTGAACAGCATTATTATACGCAACCTCAGCCAAAAACAGGAGGTCCGCCCAATTGGACTGCTGATAGTTCACATAGCACCACAGGTACTGCTCTACCATGGCATTCAGTCTCTCTGCCCCCCCCCCCCCCGTTGGTGCTCAGATGAAAGGCTGAGCTAAGGCCCTGGGATGACCCAATGGACCGTAAGAACTCCATCCAGAACTTAGCCGTGAACTGGACCCCTCGGTCAGAGATAATTCTTCTTTTTTAAAAAATTTGATTTATATGCCGCCCTTCTCCAAAGACTCAGGGCGGCTTACAATGCGTTAAGCAATAGCCTTCATACTTTTGTATATTTATACAAAGTCAGCTTATTGGCCCCACAAACTGGGTCCTCAATTTACCTACCTTAGAAAGGATGGAGGGGGGGATATGTATGTAAAATTTTGAAAAATCTTTCAATAAAAAAAAGAAAGAAAGGATGGAAGGCTGAGTCAACCTTGAGCCTGGGGAGATTCAAACTGGTGTAATTGCAGACAGCTGGATGTTAATTGTGGTGCTTTAGTCTGCAGAGCTAAACCAGGCTCTTCTTGGTACTCCATGGAGGCGGTAGATGTGTTTCAGGAACAGTTTGGCCAACTGGTGGGCTGAGGGTAGTCTGCTGCAGGGTATGAAGTGTGCCTGTTTGGAAAATAAATCTATTACAGTCCAGATCACTGTGTTTCCCCCACTTTTTGGCAACTCCACTATAAAGTCCGTTGCAATCTCTTCCCATGGTCTTGTAGGCTCTGCTACTGATTGTAGCAGTCTGGGGGGTTTCGTGGTTGCTTCTTCATCATGGTGCAGATGGTGCAACTTTTCACATAACTGTCCACATCTTTCTTTATGCTGGGCCACCAGAACTGCCTCCGTGATAAGTGTAAAGTCTTTAGGAATCCGAAGTGGCCTGCCAGTTTAACGTTGTGGCTCCTCTGGAGGATCAGGGTGCGTAGGGATTCTGGGACATAGAGCTTTGTCCAGGATTCAGGAAACCTGGTAATTTTGATAATTTTTAAAAGTAGTTCTAACTGTCTGTGAAGTTTCTGAAAGACGCCCTAATTAATTCATGAGCCATGAGCCAAACTTCAAAAGAAATACAGTCATTTATTAGGAGCACCATTTTGGCAATATTCGGATGCAGTTAGAACTAATCCCACGTAGATTTATGTTCCCCTATGACCCTGACTCTCAGATTCAGATTGGCTAGCCCTCCAATCGCTCTCCAGGCGTCTTTTCCAGCGCTTCATCTCTCTCAGCTCCTCGGAAAACCAGGGAGCCAATTGAGATCGGCACCGGGTCAGAGGCCGCAAAGGCACGATGTTGTCCAAAGCTCCAGTGGCTGCCCTATCCCAGGTGGCCAACAGGTCTTCAGTCGAGTCATGAGCCAGAGTCTCAGGGAATGGCCCAAGATCCGTCAGGAACCTCTCCGGGTCCATCAGGCACCTGGGACGGAACCAACTGGTTAGTTCCATCTCCCTGTGGCGAGGGGAAGCGGTTCGAAAGTCCAAGTGAAGGAGAGAATGATCTGACCATGACAAGGGCTTGATGACTAAATCCCCTATTCCTAGATCATTCAAGCACTGACCAGAGACAAAAATCAAGTCCAGAGTGTGTCCCCCTGTGTGAGTAGGGCCTTGAACTAACTGAGTCAGGTCCATGGCCATCATGGAATCCATGAACTCCCGAGCTGCCTCCGATGTTTCACTGACAGATGGCAGGTTGAAATCCCCCATGACCATAAATCTGGGGATATCCACCTCCACCCCAGCTATTAAGTTGAGCAGCTCAGGCAGGGCCACCGCTACATGGCTGGGAGCCAGGTACGCAGTCAGCAGGCCCATCTGCACCCCACGACCATACTTCACAAGGAGGGACTCACATCTGGCTATCTGAGGAACAGTAGCCTCCCTCAGACAGAGACTTTCCCTAATATCGCCACCACCACCACCCCTCCCCTCCCCAGAGCCCTAGGCTGATGAAATGCACAGAAACCTGGTGGGCACATTTCAACAAGGGGAACCCCCCCCCCCTCTCCTGGCCCAACCAGGTCTCTGTAATCTGTACTTGTACCTTTGGTTTTTCCTGCCTAAGTGTAAAACTTTGCTTTTCTCTGCATTAAATTGCATTTTGTTGGATAGGGCCCATTGTTCTAGTCTGTCAAGTTAATTTTGGATCCTGAGCTTGTCTTCTGGGGTATTAGCTATTCCTGCCAGTTTAGTGTCATCTGCAAATTTGATGTGTTCCTCTTCTATTCCCTCATCTAAGTCATTTATGAAGATATTGAAGAGTACTGGGCCTAAGACAGAACCTTGTGGTACCCCACAGCTTACTTCCCTCCATGTAGAATTAATACCATTAAGGATGACTTGTTGAGTATGGTTTGTCAGCCAGTTTCAAAACCATCTGGTGGTAAAGCTATCTATCCCACTTTTTACTAGTTTACCAAGAAGTAGGTTGTGGTCTACTTTGTCAAATGCCTTGCTGAAGTCTAAGTATACTATGTCCACAGCATTTCTCTGGTCTACTAATTTAGTCACTTTGTCAAAGAACGAAATAAGATTGGTTTGGCATGATCTGTTTTTAACAAACCATGCTAACTGTTAGTTATTATTTTACTTGTTTCTAGGTGTTGGCAGATCTGTTTTTTCCCCCAGTATTTTCCCAGGTATTGATGTTAGGCTGATTGGTCTGTAGTTTCCTGGGTCTGTTTTTTTTCCCCTTTTTTGAAGATGGGAACCACATCAGCTCTTTTCCAGTCCTCTAGTAGTTCCCCGGTGTTCCAGGATTTTTGAAACATGTGGTGCAATGGTTCTGAGATGACATCTGCTAGCTCCTTTAGAACTCTGGGATGTAATCCATCAGGTCCTGGTGATTTGTATTCATCAAGATCAGACAGGTGTTCTCTTACTATTTTTTTGCTTATTTTCACTTTTATTTCCAGTCTGTTTTTTACAGTTATGTTTCTGGTAGGTTGGGGTATAGTTTCTTTTTGCATGAAAACCGATGCAAAGAATGAGTTAAGCAGCTCTGCTTTCTCTCTGTTGCCTGTTACTTCCTTGCCATCTTCTCTCTTTAGTGGACCGACTGTTTCCTTGATTTTTTTTCTTGTTATTTATATGTTGGAAGAAACTTTTTTTGTTATCTTTGACTTTTGTTGCAAGTCTTTGTCCATTCTGAGCCTTTGCTTTCCTGACTTTATCTTTGCAGATTCTGGCTGTCTGCTGATATCCTGCCTTAGTTATGTGTCCCTCTTTCCATTTTTTACAGAAATAAAAGCTGCCTTGTATCTTTAGATTTCACATTTCGTCTGAAACACTATTGTTCCTCTGTGATGCTTTTGCTTTTGTTGGGTGCTGCATGTCGGAGTGTAAATTGGCCCTATTCCCCCTCTGGGGTAATTGCACCAAATTAGAGACAAATGGATCTTGTTTTCCATGGTGTATACTCTCAAAGAAAGAAAACCCAAAGTATATATTCTAAGAAACATTTTATTATAAAAGTAAAAAAACAAGCTAACTACATCTTACTGGCAGTCTTATCACACAGATGGACAAAGGAAGAAGTAAATCAGAAAGTTAGAAAAGAAAGAATGCAGACATGCGCAGTAGCTCAGAAATCACAAGACAGTCTTATCTCTGTTGATAAAGTTCTCTGGCAAGCTACCGTAATGTTCAGAATGGAAGCTCAGCTGACAAATACAAATAACGCAGTGACAACCCCTTCTTTGTCAGTTGAGCGGACATCAGGTATAGTCATCAATTAAGGCACATCTTCTTATGCAGATACTTGTGCTGAGCTGCTGGAAGCAGTTTGTTGAGCATATCAGCAATCTGATCATGTGTAGACACATATTGCAATTTTACAAAACCTTGTTTCACTAATTGTTTGATATTTTTGAAATATCTCTGCAAAGCTTTTGCAAAATTCTCACTCATCTGCTTATTTGGACCAATATAAACAATATCATCAACATAAACAAGAACTATCTCATATGTATTATCAGATCTTTTTGTGAACATGCATTCATCAGTTTCGGACTTAATAAAGCCCATTGAATTTAGTTTGTCAGTAAGACATAAGTACCACATTAAACCAGACTGTTTCAGACCATAAAGACTTTTGTTTAGGAACCAGGTATCCCCTTCTTGCTGTCGGAATCCTGGAGGACCTCTCACGTAGATTTCTTCATCTAGGTCAGCATGTAGATAAGCTGTGTCAACATCGAACTGGAAAGCTTCTAAACCAAGGATAGTTGCAGTGGCTAAAGCAATTTTTACACTTTCAATCCGGACTGTCGGTGAATAGGTATTTTTTTTAAATTTGATTTATATGCCGCCCTTCTCCGAAGACTCAGGGCGGCTTACAATGCGTTAAGCAATAGCCTTCATACTTTTGTATATTTATACAAAGTCAGCTTATTGCCCCCACAAACTGGGTCCTCAATTTACCTACCTTAGAAAGGATGGAAGGCTGAGCCTGGGGATTCAAACTAGCAGTAATTGCAGACAGCTGCATTTTAATTACAATGCTTAGTCTGCTGAGCTATCCAGGCTCCTTTGTGTAGTCCTCAGGATAACGTTGAGCAAAACCCTGAGCTACAAGTCTGGCCTTGTACAATGACTCACCATTTGGCTTCTTTTTGATTCTGTAGACCCATCAAGTGCCAATGACTTTTTTTTATTGAAAAGTTTTACAAACAAAGAAAACAACATTTTCTCCCCCCTACAATCCCCCCTTCCCCCTTCCCTCCCCCCTACCCCACCACCCTTCCCCCCCTCCTCCCTCCCCCCACCCCGACTTCCCAGAGCAAAATACAGGTTATTAAAAGAAAAAACAATCATAAGCTAAATTAACCTAACTATCCTTAAGCTAACAAATCCCTCCCCCCCGAAACCTTAAATCCCTTATGGATAACACAATATATCTTTACATTCATTCATACGCAATTTGATATCTTCACATCTGGTACTTGTTTTGAATATAGTCTATCCATTTTCTCCACTCCAAGATATATTTTTCTTGCGTATGATCTTTCAAGTATGCTGAGATTTTCGCCATTTCAGCTAAATTTGTTACTTTCAATGTCCATTCTTCTATAGTAGGCAAAGAGTCTTTCTTCCAGTATTGCGCTACCAACAGCCTAGCTGCTGATATGAAGTTTAAAATCAGTTTAGTCTCTAATACTGTACAATCAGTTACTATACCCAATAAGAACAATTGTGGAGTAAATTTCAGCCAATGACTTTTTTGTTTGTTGGAGGTTTTGCAGGCGTAAACACCTTAAGTTTCTTTAGACTGTCCATTTCAGCCTGCATTGCCTCATACCACTTCTCTTGCTCTGAATCAGGAAGATGTTTGATTTGTGTGAACTTATCAGGAGGAAGTGTAACATTACAAATCAAAGGCAAGAGTGCTTTTGTCAGTTGCCACGAATATCGCTGTGGAGGGATCCCCTTTGTGGCCCTCTTGGAATGCCTTGGAACAGTCATCCATTCTTCTTCCATTTCGTCCTCGTCTTCATCATCGTCGCTAGCGTCAGCATCCACAGCTTGCGAAGATGGAACATCAGGCTGAGAAGAACTAGTGGATGGAACATTTGCCTGTGAATCTTGGTCATCAGGCTGCGTGGCATCAGCAACATCATCTCTAGGAAAATAAACTCCAGGATCATTCGAATGAATCCTGGACCAGTCAGCATCTTCCTCAAAATTGGAGGATTGGGAAATCACTATTACATGTTTACTCCTTTCTAGGTGTTGGCAGATCTGTTTTTTGATTATCTTTTCCAGTATCTTCCCTGGTATTGATGTCAGGCTGATTGGTCTGTAGTTTCCTGGGTCTGTTTTTTTCCCTTTTTTGAAGATGGGAAACACATCAGCTCTTTTCCAGTCCTCTGGTAGTTCCCCAGTGTTCCAGGATTTTTGAAAGATATGGTAAAATGGTTCTGAGATAACATCTGCCACCTCTTTCAGAACTCTGGGATGTAATCCATCAGGTCTCAGTGATTTCTATTCATCAAGATCAGATAGGTGTTCTCTAACCATTTTCTTGCTTATTTTATTTTATTTTTTCTAGTCTGTCTTTTACAGTTATGTTTTTGGTAGGTTGGGCTATAGTTTCTTTTTGTGTGTTGACTGATGCAAAGAGTGAGTTAAGCATTTCTGCTTTTTCTCTGCTGCCAGTTACTTCCTTGCCATCTTCTCTCCTAAGGGGACCTACTGCTTCCTTGACTTTTTTCTTGTTATTTATATGTTGAAAGAAACTTTTAAAAATAATCTTTGACTTTTGTTTAAGGTGACCAGATTTTAACATTGGTAAAGCGGGACACCATCGACTGGGGGTTGGGGTGGGTGGGTGGGTGTGTGTTCTAATTTTTTACTACCGGTTCTGTGGGCGTGGCTTATTTTTAGGCGTGGCTTGGAGATCATGTGACTGGGTGGGCGTGGCTAGCTGGTCATGTGACTGGGTGGCCATGGCTATGTGTATAGGGACTACTCAGAAGGCTGAAAAAAGTCATTTCTGACAGGTCCTCGTACTTTTGACTGGTCCTCACACTTATGACCATCCTCACATTTATGCCCGTTCAGCATTCTTAACAACCATGTCATCATTTCACAACTGCTTCTCTACACCATGGTGATAAGATAGGGCAAAAAACGTAAAATGTGAGGACAGTCGTAAGTTTGAGGACTGGTCAAAAGTGCGAGAACCAGTCAAAAATAACTTTTTCAGCCCTCTGAGTAGTCCATATGCATAAAAGGATACAGCAATAGAGAGGGACGAAGGAAGGGAAGGGAAATTAGAGTAGGAGTGAGGGTAAGAGAGGGAGGAAGAGAGGAGGAGAAGGAGAAAGGAAGCGGAAGTAGGGAGGAGAATAAGAGGGGAGGAAAGAGAAAGTAAGAAAGAAAGAAAAGAGAGAGGTGGTAGGTTTGAGAAGAAAGATTGCTGTACAATAAAAAAGATGAAAGGGAAGAAAGCCAACCCCAAAGAAATATAAAGATATTAAGAATGAATTGTTAAACTTTAAAGAATAAAAGAGAACAAATATGAATAAATAGCAATAATTAGAAACACAAACATACAAACATACAATGTATTTTCTTTGAACAGAGTATTTGGCTGGTTCACAAATTTAAACAGTGTTTAGCATTTCAATTAAATTTACCATTTCTATATTTCCTTTTTGCCATATTTATTCCTCATCTATTTTTTAAAAAAAACAATATTACCCTTCTTCCTCATCTCCAATCTTAATCAAATTCAATTTTTCCCTTTTATTCTATATTATACCCCTTCCCATTGTCATCTATTTTTATATCCATCCTCACATTGGTTAATTATGTAATATTACAGTTGTTTAATACAAATTCAACATTTTAATATAAATCAATTAGTTATATAACTATCTTTTTTATATATTAATCAATATGAGCATGAATATTCCAATTATTTCCATGCAATCCTATTTCTTACAAATCAATTAATTATATTTACCAATAATAATAAACCAAATAATTTCCCCCATATATTCTTCCACAATTTAACCATTTCTGCTTTCAACATAATATACAATTAATAGTATCTCAATTATTACAATTCCCTAGTTAAATAGAGCTTTTTTTTCTTTTGTTTTAAAATCTTGAACTCTCCTCTTTTGCCATTTGCCATAAATTTCCCATTGTTTGCACCTACCTTTTTTGATGAGGAAAAAGAAAAGAAATCTGCCTTTCCAACGTTGCAAGCAAACAGCAAAGCCAACAACCTGCTTTACTTCTGCTTTCGTTTTCAGTTTGAATTTCACAAGGAGAAAAAAAAAATGCTCCAGGACCCTTTGCAGCTAACAAAAGACCCCTGTGCAAAACAGCTGAGAGCAAATCAGCTGAGAGTCGGAGGCCGATCTAATCAACATAGGTAATTAACAAGATTGGAAAAATTTTTTTTTTAGGAAATTAGACCAAATTCTAAGTAAATTTATTTGGCAGAGTAAAAAGCCCCGTATAAAGAGAAAAATGTTGCAAGAGCACAAAACAAGAGGTGGCTTGGGGCTCCCAATGTGGGAGCTTTATTACCTAGCTTCATCCCTGGTTTGGATAAAAGATTGGGTGATTCTCTCAAGAAAGCGCATTTTAACAATTGAAGGATATGATTTGCAGCAGGGATGGCACTCTTTTTTGTGGTCTCAAAAAGACAAAAAATTCAAATATTTTACAAATCATTATATTAGAGGAATTTTAATAAGGGTCTGGGAAATGGTGAAGAAGCAAGTTTACACACAGATTCCTAAATGGGTGTCTCCGTTAGAGGCAGTGACCCTTCCGACTGTGCACAACACAAAGAGGAACTGGGTTTATGGTGACTTGTTGGATGAAATCGGGAGACTTAGACCTAGAGTCGATCTCCAGACTAGAGGATTAGATAAAGATTGGTGGTCCTATGTGAAAATTCAAACTATATTCACTAGGGATAAACAGGAACCTGGTATTTCCCTTCATTTACAAACTTTTGACAAGCTTCTCCTAGGTGACCAAAGGAAATTTATCTCAACGTTTACAACTTTCTTTTATTCAATTTTATGGCGGAGGAGATTGTAAAGGACATGATGATTGCCTGGGGGAGAAATATAGGAACAACAATTCAGCTTGATGCATGGCAAAACGTATGGAACAAAACTATGACACTGACCCTTTCTTCTCCTTTCAAAGAAAACTTTTATAAAATGATTTACCGTTGGTATCTCCCCCCCACCAGAATTGCTAAGATGTCCCCAGGGTCCTCTGATAGATGTTGGAAATGTGGGTCGGCCAAGGGTACTTTCTTCCACCAGTGGTGGACTTGTCCGTTAACTAGACACTATCGGGGGAAAATACAACAGTGGCTGCTGGAAATAACAGGTGTGAGCTTTCCCCTTCATCCAGACCTCTACTTGCTTGGAATAAGACCAGACTACATTGATAACAAAGATTGGTATATATTTGTCCACGTCTCAACAGCGGCGAGAATGGCATTTGCCCAACTGTGGAAAGATGCAGATACGCCCCCCGATCATCTGATAATAAACAAGATTCTCCGATGTGCTGAGATGGATAGATTAAGGTATATTTTAAAAGACAAGAAAGATTCAATATACAATAGACGTTGGGACAAATGCTTTGTCTGGCTCAAAAGAAGGTTAAACCTAGGAAATGGGTGACAAGATCGTCTATTTAGATTAATTAGATATTTATTAGGCTATATGATTTCTTAAAATTTTGACAAAAACAGGCTAACTGTTTTGTAGATAGTTAGTAGAAATTGACTCCATTGAAATGTTTGGTTTGGATGACACTAGTTATTATTATTTATTTATTTATTTATTTATTTATTTATTTATTTATTTATTTATTTATTTCAATTTATATACCGCCCTTCTCCCCGGGAGGGGGACTCAGGGCGGTGAACAACCAAATTTAAAACACATATAATACAAACATTAAAAGAATTTTAAAATTGAATTAAATCATTGGCGTTCCAAATAAAAGTCTCAACCCCATTAAAATACCCAATTTAAAACCCCAGAAATCAATCGAAATTTTTTTGTTAAAACCCCATTAAAATCAATCAAGCAAGGCCGGCTTGTTGGAATAAATAGGTCTTAAGGGCCTTTCGGAAAGTGCGGAGGTCCGGGATCAAACGAATTTCTGGAGGCAGCTCGTTCCATAGGGTGGGTGCCCCCACAGAGAAGGCTCTCCCCCTAGGGGCCACCAGCCGACATTGCTTGGCTGATGGCGCCCTGAGAAGGCCCTCTCTGTGTGAGCGTACTGGCCGGTGGGAGGTTATCGGTAGCAGCAGGCGGTCTCGCAGGTACCCCGGTCCCATGCCATGGAGCGCTTTAAAGGTCAAAACTAACACCTTGAAGCGCACCCGAAAGACCACCGGAAGCCAGTGCAGCTCACGCAGGAGAGGTGTCACATGGGAGCGCCCTGTCGCTCCCATAATCACCCACGCGGCCGCATTCTGGACCAGTTGGAGCCTCCGGGTGCACCCCAAGGGGAGCCCCATGTAGAGAGCGTTACAGTAGTCCAGGCGAGACGTGACGAGTGCATGAGTGACTGTGCACATGGAGTCCCGATCCAGAAAGGGGCGCAACTGGCGCATCAGGCGAACCTGATAAAAGGCCCCCCTGGCCACGGCCGCCATATGCCCTTCCAAGGACAGCCGTGAATCCAGGAGGACACCCAAGTTGCGAGCCCCCTCTGTGGGGATCAATGACTCGCCCCCAATAGCCAGCGATGGCACCAGCTGGCTATACCGGGACGCCGGCATACACAGCCACTCGGTCTTGGAAGGGTTGAGACGAAGCCTGTTCCTCCCCATCCAGACCCGCACGGCTTCAAGGCACTGGGACATCACTTCGAGGGCATCATTGGGGTGGTCAGGGGTGGAGATGTACAGCTGAGTGTCATCAGCGTACAGTTGGCAACTCACCCCAAAACCACGGATGATCTCACCCAGCGGCTTCACATAAATGTTGAACAGGAGCGGCGAGAGGACCGACCCTTGTGGCACCCCGCAAACGAGGTGCCTCGAGGTCGACCTCTGCCCCCCTGCCAACACAGACTGCGATCGGTTGGAGAGATAGGAGGAGAACCACCGTAGCACGGTGCCTCCCACCCCCAGACCCCCCAACCGACGCAGCATGATACCATGGTCGATGGTATCAAAAGCCGCTGAGAGATCTAACAGGACCAGGACAGAGGAGCAACCCCTGTCCCGAGCCCTCCAGAGATCATCCACCAACGCGACCAATGCCGTCTCCGTGCTGTACCCAGGTCTGAAACCGGACTGGCACGGATCTAGATAGACGGTTTCATCCAGGTACTGTGGGAGCTGGCGCGCAACCACACTCTCAACAACCTTCGCAATAAAGCGAAGGTTGGAGACAGGATGAAAATTTGCCAAAACAGCCGGATCCAGAGAAGGCTTCTTGAGGAGGGGCCTCACCACCGCCTCTTTCAAGGCGGCAGGCAAGAAACCCTCACTCAAAGAAGCATTTATAATCCCCTGGAGCCAGCCTCGTGTAACTTCCCGAGTGGCCAGTACCAGCCAGGAAGGACACGGGTCCAATAAACATGTGGTTGCGTTTAGACTCCTCAAAGTCCTGTCCACGTCCTCGGAAGTCACAGGATCGAACTCATCCCAGATAACGTTCTCAAGACCAGCCTCAGTCACCTCGCCGGAATCTACCCAGTCAGAGTCCAAGCCTTCCCAAATCTGAGCGACTTTATCGTGCAGATACTGTGCAAAATCCTCAGCCCGCCCTTGCAAGAGGTCCTCCCGCGCTCCCTGATGTAGGAGGGAGCGGGTCACTCTAAACAAGGCGGCTGGGCAGTTATCTGCCGATGCAATAAGAGTGGAAAAGTAATTATGCTTTGCCGCTCTTATCGCCACCAAATAGGTCCTAAGATGGGACCTAGCTAGTGTTCGGTCGGATTCAGATCGACTCACCCTCCAACCACTCTCTAGGCGTCTTTTCCGGCGCTTCATCTCCCTCAACTCCTCAGAGAACCAAGGAGCCGGGCAGATTCGGTGCCGGGTCAGAGGCCGCAAAGGCACGACTCGGTCCAGGGCACTAGCGGCCGCCCTATCCCAGGCGGCCACCAGGTCCTCGGCCGAGTCGTGAGCCAGAGTTTCGGACATTGGCCCAAGCTCCCTCTGGAACCCATCAGGGTCCATCAGGCGCCTGGGGCGGAACCACCTAATCGGTTCCGCCTCCCTGCGGCGGGGTTCAGCGGTCAGAAAGTCTAGCCTCAGGAGAGAATGGTCCGACCATGACAGGGGTTCAATAACTATATCCCCTACATCTAGGCCATTCAACCACTGACCAGAGACAAAAACCAGGTCCAGAGTGTGTCCTCCTGTGTGAGTGGGGCCAAGAATTAATTGTGTCAGGTCCATGGCTGTCATGGAAGCCATAAACTCCCGAGCCAACCCAGACGCCTCACCGACAGACGGCAGGTTGAAATCCCCCATGACCAAGAGGCTGGGGGTATCAACCGCCACCTCGGCAATAACATTGAGAAGCTCGGGCAGGGCCGCTGTCACGTGGCAGGGAGCCAGGTACGTGATCAGCAAGCCCACCCGCACACCATGGCCCCACTTCACCAGGAGCGACTCACATCCGGCTATCTGAGGTACAGTGGTCTCCCTTGGATCCAGACTTTCCCTTATAACGACCGCCACCCCCCCCCACCCCTGCCCTGGGCCCTTGGCTGATGAAATGCTCGGAAACCTGGCGGGCACAACTCTACGAGGGGGACCCCCCCCTCTTGGCCCAACCAGGTCTCCATAATACCTGCCAGGTCCGCACCCCCCTCTTGAATAAGATCACAAATGAGGGGGGCCTTATTAACCATGGACCTGGCATTACACAACATCAACCTCAGGCCCAGACGCCGTAACTCTGAACAACTCGGGGAGCGAGAAGAGTCTTGAGGGCCGAGGCACGCCACCGCTTGGAGACAGCGGCTACGTGCCCCCAATACATGATACGGCCCCCTGCTCCCGCCATATCTACCCCTCCCAACCATGGCTCTGATGGAATTACCCTCCTTACCTTCTGCAGCGAGCTCCTCCTCACCCCGTTCCCCGCCTCCCATTTCAGGCCCCTGTGACGAGCCCGGCCTATAACCCTCCCTCCCCTCCCCCCTCCCCCATCCCCCTAAAAGCTTAGACAAGGACAATTTTAAAAAACCCCGCAACCCCCTCTTTGCGGCATGCCACCTCTCGGGGTTCCAAAACCCGTCATCGAGGTAGGCCCTCGATAGGGTGGAGGGCCAAGCCTGCGAGAGGGGGGAATCTCGCAGACCAAGAAGCTCCGCTGCTGAGTACATCTTGATTACAACGGGTAAACACGACCATAGCCTGAGGGTCCATAAAGGTCCAAGGGAGAGAAGGAAAAGAAGACATGGAGGGGTCCCAAAGACCTGTTCACAGGGCCAAGTCCACTGTCCTCTCACCACAGGGGACAAAGTCCAAATTCCAAGACGATCACAATCCGGGGGAGCAGAAAATAAAGTCCAACTACCCTCTCACGGTAGTTTGGTTAGCTGATCAACCCCTTCTTGTGGTGGATGGCAGCAATGAACCAGTGCCAACCATAGCGTCCAGGGGTCAAGGTCCAAAAAGCCGCCCTCTCACGGCGGCTGGTCCACGCCCCTCCGTTGACAAGATGCAAACGTGAAATCATCTCGGTTCGGCCTCCAGGGACCTCGACACCGGGCCACCCTCTCACGGTAGTTAACTGATGTCCAGCCCCCTCGGCCGACGGGATGAAGCCATATCCCGGCCTCCAGTTTTCAGATGGAAATAGTTCTCTCCACAGTCAGGGGAATGCAGATGACAAATACATGGCGATACGTGAGTCTCACAGGCTAATTTCTGGTCAAGTGGGCATAGGTCTCAAAAGGGGAAGCGCTGGGGAAGAGGGGAGCGGAATGGGGCAGTTGTCTCCAGCACCCCCAGACCCCATAGGGCTCAGATTAAAGGCCCCCCAAGGCCCAGGCCAAGATATCATACCAGGGGCCAGCCAAGTTCCAGCAACAGTTTGTTGTTCTGTTTGCCCCCCCAACTTCCACTCGAAAAGCGGGGGGGGGTCGCCAACGTCCTCCAGCTGCCAAGCAGCTGCCACCCAATTACCCCCCAATTCCAACCCCACGAAGGGGGGAGGATTGCCGGGGGGGTGGGGGTGCCCCCAGGGTCCTCGGGGGGGGGGTGCCCAACACCTTCTACAACCCTTTGGGCACCCCCCTGGGCTTCAATCTTCACCCACCATGGGCTGTCCTCAGGCGCAGCGCTGCTCCGCTGCTTCAATGTCCTGGGAGTCTCAGCCATGAGGAAAGAGCTGCTACCGCCGCCGCCGCCGCCGCCGCCACCAAAGGCCCCACCGCCGACCAGCTGAGCAGCCCGACTGCTCTCAGCGCTGCCGTTTTCCCCCCTGCAAGAAAACCCTCTCCTTGCTGGCAGGTTGTTCCCCCAACTGGTCCTGGGGTCATAACTTTAAAAAACTGACCCCCAAGGACCCAAAAGATAGGTCGGCATCCCCCGCCTAGATCGTCGTCCCAGCGGGCGCCGCCATCTTGGACATGCGCAGAGAGTGAGCTTAACTCCCGGTTAGTCATGTTTGTCGTTTTGTTTTAGTCTTGTGTTTATGTGTTTCTACATTTCACCATTTATATTGTTTCCCAATTTTTATTTTGTGTTAATCTTAATGTAAATATTTAATAAATATTTAATTTTTTTTAAAAAAACATAGGTAATTAACCTATGCTGAAGCTGAAAGGGGCTTTTTTTCTATTTTTGCAGGCACCAGTCTACTCATTTGTTTTCTTTTGACACTGATCAGCTGTAGTGCGGCCCTTTGAAGTCCCGCGGCAAGAGTTTAAACAGTTTTTTTCCCCCTCTAGCCATCAGCTCAGGAGGCAGCGATAGATTGGGAGTGGGCGGGGTAAGGGACCAGCGAAAATCGGGACTTTTTTAAAATGCTGCGGGACGCGGGACAAATTGTTCAAAAGCGGGCCTGTCCCGCCAAAAGTGAGACGTCTGGTCACCTTACTTTTGTTGCAAGTCTTTGTTCATTCTGAGCCTTTGCTTTCCTGGCTTCATCTTTGCAGATTCAGGCTATCTGCTAATACTCTGCCTTAGTTTTCCCCTTTAGGATTTTCATCCATGGAATTTTTCTTAGGCTCTCTCTGAGTTTGTTAAAATCAGCTCTTTTAAAGTTCAAGACTGTTAGATGATTTTGAGGATCGGGCCCAAATAACTCCAATGCAAGCTTGTAGTTTCAAGTCCTTTATTTCACATAGTTAAATTGTATTGTTCTTTTGTAGGTACACATCAGGAATGGCGCTGGACACCTGGACACTGACCATTTATACATCATGGGCAGAGTCAAGGTAAGGAGTGGTCAAGTGGGTGGTATGTACTTTGCCCCTTTGTTTAACCCATGATATGCCATTAGGCATTTTCCCCTGACAAATCCCCCTCTAAAATGCCTGATGGCGAGTGCTGATGTGCGATGTGATGTACCCCCAACTTGGAAGATAGGTATATATGTTGTTTGGTTGCCAGAGGCTTTGTGAGGATGTCAGCTGTCTGTTCTTTGGTGTCGCAGTGAACTGCTTTTATGAAACCTATGTTGGACAGTTGCCTAACGTGTTTATACTTTATGTCAATGTGCCTTGATCTCTGCCCCACTGCCTCGGCCATAGATATGTCTATTGCTGCTTTGGTGTCTTCGTGTATTACAATTGGGTACATTGGTTCAGACCAAATACTGGATAACAAATCATCAAACCAGGTCAGATTGTTTGCAGCTTTAGACAGACAGATATATTCCGCTTCTGCTGTTGATGTAGCTACCAAGTTCTGTTTCCCAGAGTACCAATACACGGGGCAGTTGTTAATGAAAAATATATACCCTGAGGTGCTCTTGCGACTTTTAGTGTCTCCCGCCCAATCCGCATCGGCATAACAAGTTAAGATTGGTCTTTCCGAGTGTTCTGGTTCTAATGTCAAACATGCATCTGCACTATGTTTTAGATACCTAAGAACACGTTTAACTCCCTCCCAGTGATAGGTGGTAGGACTGCTGACGTGTCGTGAGAGTAGGTTGATTGGTAAAATGATGTCAGGCCTAGTCCAGTTGGCTATGTACAGTAAGGACCCTATTGTGGACCTGTACAAGGTATTGTCTTTGAACGGTTTGCTTTGTTCATACATGGCTTTGGGGAATTCAGGTTGCATAGGGGTTTCACATGCCTTGGCGTTCATCATGTTACACTTCATCAGTAGTTCAAGGATCTTTTCTTTTTGGGATAACTTGAACCCTTTGTCAGTCTTTTCTATTTGGACCCCTAAGTATTTGTTAACCTTCCCTAGTATTTTCAGTGTAAAATGTTTGTTTAGTTCGTTGGCAAACTTGTCACATTCTGCCTTTTGCTGACCAAAGTATAATATATTGTCAACGTAGATGAGAACATATTCGATGGATGGGCCCCTTCTTCTGGTAAAGAAACATAGGTCAGCTGATGTGGGTGTGAATCCCATACAATTGAGTACCTTGGCCAGACATTCATACCACCTCTTGCCTGATTGTTTTAACCCATACAGACTTTTGTTGAGCAGCCACGTTTCTCCCTTTTGTGTGTTCTTGCTGAGGGGAGCTCTTACAATGATTTTTTTGTCTAGTTCTGCGTGCAGATAGGCAGTTTGCACATCGAACTGGTACACTTCCAGTCCTAGTATGGATGCTATCGCCAGGGCACTTTTCACACTCTCGGTCCTGACTGTGGGGGAGTAAGTATCTGTATAGTCGTCGGGATATTTTTGGGCAAAGCCTTGGGCCACTAGTCTAGCTTTATACAATAGTTGGTTTCCCTCTAGCTCTTTTACCTTGAAGATCCACTTTGTCCCTATGGGAGTTTTTCCAGTTGGGGTTTGATGGGAGTGTACACATTGAGCTCCCTTAAACTAGCCATCTCCCTGTCCATGGCTTGTTCCCACTTTACCCTTTCTTCTGGTGAGAGTTGGAGAACTTCCTTATATGAATTTGGGGGTGTTCTGTTGGTATCAATGGACAGTACGTAATCATCAAGCCTTTTTGGTGTTTTGTTCCTGGTGGTCCTAACTGGTCTGCTTGGTAGAGTCTCGGTGTTGTGCATATATCTTGCCTCTTTATTGGTGAGTGTGTCTATCTTTATTGTGGGGTGATTTTCTTTCCACTCCCTGACATCTATGTCTTGGTGTTTGGTGTGATGTTCCGCGTGTGGCCCATTCTTGATCATGTCTTGTTTAGGTTCGTTTGTCTCATTGCAAGTGTTTTCCTGACAGATTTGTAAATCGTTCAGGTGTATTTTTGACCAGTTGGCATTCTCATGGAATACCGCAGTCCTGGATATTATGAATTTGTTGTCCCTATCTATGAATCTGTATCCCTTTGTTCCGGTTTCATAGCCCATAAACCTCAGTCTCCTCGACACCTTATCTCCCTTGCGCCTTAGTTGTCTTGGAATATGGACATCAGCAGTAACCCCGAATATGTGTAGGTGTGTGAGCTTTGGTTTCCTTCCGTACATTACTTCATAGGGTGTTTTGTCAATCACACTGGACCATAACCTGTTTATGGTGTAGTTGGAATATGTGAGGGCTTCTGCCCAGAATGACTGTCCTAGACCTGCATCTTCCAATACACACCTCATCATAGTCTGCAGTGTGCCCTGTTTTCTCTCTGCCACTCCGTTCTGGAATGCTGAGAATGGTGATGACGTGAATAGTATGATCCCTTGCCTGTCAAGCCATGCCGAGAACTCCCTGGACAGGAATTCTGTCCCCCTATCTGTCATTATCTGTTTTATTTTTAAATTGTGTTGAGTCTCTACTCGTTTGTGAAAATCCTTGAATTTTTGCAAGGCTTCACTCTTATGCTTAAGGGTGTAGACGAAGCCATAGTGGCTGAAGTCGTCCACTATAGTCAGAAAGAATCTTTTCTTATATTTTATGGAAGGCCTCATGGGCCCCACTAGGTCCATGTGTACAAGTTGAAATATTGAGTCTGTGGTGCGAGTGGCCCTTTTGGGTCAGGGTTTAGTCCTTAGCTTTGAACATTTGCACACTGAACACTCTAAGTAATTTTTGCATCCTTTTACTTTGACACCATCTGAACAGTTCATCAACTTCTGTATAACTGGGAAGCTGGCATGGCCCAGTTTCCTATGTAACAAGTGGGCACAGTCATCATGCATTAGCTTACCTATCGACAGTTTACCTTCCTGAGCTGGCCCCTGGTTGTGCGCTTCCTCATTGTTACTACCCATTTTGTCAGTGTGTGTCTCTGTGTGTCTTTCTGCTTCTACCTCCTCACTGTTTGTGTGGGTGTTAATGGTGGGATGGTGGGCTTCCTCTATTTGTAAGTATGGTAGCCCTCCATTGATGACGATCTGGCCGATCTCACTCCCGTCCTTGATCATGTGAACCCTACCTCCCTTGAATGTGGTCTCAATCCCCAACTCTCTACTCAACTTTAGTGTGGCTAATATATTGTGGGGGATCTCTGGTACTAGTAGCACCCCCTCTATTTTTCCTATGCCGGGTATGTGAGTGGTCCCCCTCCCTGTCACTAGGACTTTGTTTTGATTGGCTACTTTTATGTGGTAATTCTCCTTTTTGAATGTTGTGAGTATGTCTTTATCGTATGTGGTGTGATTCGTGGCTCCAGAGTCAATGAGCCAGGTGCTTCCTTTCCCAGATCACTTATGCGTGTCTATGTGTTCTCCGAGTCCGTATGTGGACCCTAAGCGGTTGTCCCTGGAGCTATTTCTGTATTCCCTCTTATTTCTCGGGTTTGGTGAGTCCCTGCATCTATGCCTGGGTTCGGGGGATTGTCTGTCTGGTTGTCTCTGCCATCTATCCTGTCTGCTTCCCCGGTAGTGTTGATCCCTTTCCCTCAAGTTCCTGGGGCAATTCCTCCTGTAATGGTTCCTTGAACCACACAGGAAACATTCTATGTTGGTGTTGTGGCTTGTTTGGAATTCTACCCTCTTTGTGGGCCTGCTCTCCCTGCGGTGTGTGTGGCGCTCTTTCCTGAGATTGTCCTCAGCTATTAATTTATTACTTAGTGTCTCCAAAGAGATGTTATCAATGCTGAGGCTATCTAAATGTGTAATGAAATTTTCCCAGCTTGAATCGAGGGAATTAATGATCACGCTCTTCATGTTGCACTCTGATACGGTCTCCCCCTTCTGGATTAATTCAGCCCTTGTAGCACTTAAATTCAACAGGTGTTCACTCATTGAAGTGCCAGTTTTAAGTTTGGCAGAATGGAACTCTCTGGAAATTCTAGTGGTGGTGGCCACACTCTTACTATAGAACATGTTGAATATTTTCTGCATGATTTCAGACACAGTTGAATGATTATCTATGATGGGGTAAATACCTGGATCAATACTAACCAATACAATATAATGAGCTCTATGATGCATGCAGTCCATCTCTAAAGTCCATGGTCTGTGTGGAGGGTCAGTAATCATAAACAATAAGTTTTCTCTCAGGAGAGCAACCTGGAGTTGTCTATCCCACTCCAGTAAGTTAGTCCCATCTAATTTTAACTTGGAAAAGTCAGTTGGTAGAGTCCCTGTGCTTAATGTAAGATTACTTACATTCAGTCGCTGTCCATGGTTTTTTTACTCGAGTGAACTCACCATATGGCTCGGGTATGGTGGAGGCATGTCTGTACTGATGTGTGTCTATGGTCCACTTCTCGCAATTCGACGCTGCGTAGGCTGGTGCTTCTCTGTAGTGACTTGTATTTATGTTCTCTTTCTCTTTCCTTGCAGGCAGAGACTGTGCATGCCTGGGATTCATTTTCTTCCAGCAGTCGCCGGAGAAGGAGCTTATGGCCACGGCTCTTGGATGCAGGCCCCAACCGGCTGGGCAACTTAAGGCTTCGGCTTTAGGTGGTCTTGGTTGGTTGTAGCTCCTCGGGAACGCCATCAGGAAGGCCGGATTGCTCACCGGATCGCGCAGAAGCTGCGGGAGGCTTCGGTCGGCTGGTTGGACGCCTGGATGAGCCGGATCGTCGTGGAGGTCGTGGTAGATGACTGGTCCCAGGCCATCTTCTTCTGGATCATCCGGAAGCCATGGTGGAAGACACCGGTCTGGTAAGTATTGTTCCTTTTTTTTTTTTTCGGGTTCGGGTGCGGGCCCCAGTGGAATTGCGTAGGTGTCCCCGGGGGGGGGGGTGGTTTTTGGTACAGGCAATTCGGGGCGTTCTCTCGTTTTGGTCTTAGGTTGTTTAGGCGCCATAGAGAGTCGGTTTCTTCATTGGGGCGTACTTCGAGGTTGTGAAGTGGGCCCGGCAGTTTTATTTTTGGGCCGTAGGCCGCGGTTAGGGTCCGCAAGGCCTGGTCTATTTCTAGCTTGGTGGGCAAGCTGGATGGGTGCCCCCCCCCATTCATCTTTTTCGGTTTTTTGGATTTCTTGCGGGTAGGCCCCGGTTCCTGCCAAGAAATTTGAATCCTGGTCCCTGATTGGTTGGCGGTCGGCCATCTTGGGTGATGTCATTACCAAAGATGGCCACCGCAAAAAAGGCACGAATTCGGCCCCAGCGGTTTCGGTGGGAAACTTTTCAATGTATAGGTTTCCTACCATGGTCTTTTCTTCTGGGGTCGATTCGCAGTCATCTTCTTCGGTCGCTGCTCCGTCATCTTCGATGAGGTCCTGGAGGTTCGCGATTAGGTCAGTGGTGTTGGTCATGGAATCTAGGAGGTCTTGCAGCTTCTTTTTAAACGTGTTTTTTTCTTTTGTTTCGACTGCTGTGCAGTTGTGGCTGGAGATCCACTCGATCTCTTCCACCGCTTCTTCTGTTTTGTTTTCTGCTGCTTGCAGTTGCACTGCCATTTTTTTTGCGAATGCCCTAGTTACTGGTGTCTTCTTTTTTTCTCGTAAATTAGGGCTCTCTTGCATGTCCCGAGTTAGATGGGCTGCCAACCATCCTCTGCTACCATATTGTTAGACGATTTTGAGGATCGGGCCCAAATAACTCCAATGCAAGCTTGTAGTTTCAAGTCCTTTATTTCACATAGTTAAATTGTATTGTTCTTTTGCAGGTACACATCAGGAATGGCGCTGGACCCCTGGACACTGACCATTTATACATCATGGGCGGAGTCAAGGTAAGGAGTGGTCAAGTGGGTGGTATGTACTTTGCCCCTTTGTTTAACCCATGATATGCCATTAGGCATTTTCTCCTGACAAAGACATTGGCTGTATTACGTTCTATTGCTTGTGTTTGTATTATATTTAATTCCAATATGACATGGTTGCTCTCGCACAAAGTTCAACTCCCTCTATCACTTCTTCTCTATGTTTGGGATCCAAGATGGCACCGCCGAAGGCTGCCTCTGTGAAATGCTCTCTAATGGTTTCTTTTTAAAAAAATTATTCTCTGTGAGTCACTACGGATTTCTTACTCATGAGACCATCTGCTAAAAATTAAGCAACGTTTTTTTAAGGAGCAGCTTTCTGTAATTTCACACACACACACCCCTTTACAAATGCGGAGGAGATTTTAACACAGGAAGAAGCAATTTCCCTGGAGCCATGGGTTACCAAAAAAAACCAAATGGAGAAAATGAAGGAGAGGTAAAAGGGCAGGAATTTTAAACAGGTTAAGGAATAGGAGAAATAAAACTCCTTTGCCTTCAATTTTCCTAACCAATGTATGTTCACTTGCTAATAAAATGGATGAAATACTCCTTTTAAACAGATACAATTCTGATTTTTACAATTCAGCAGCCCTATGCTTCTCTGAAACCTGGTTAAATGAATTAATTGAAGATAGCAGCCTGCATATTCCAGGGTTTCAGATTCAACAATCAGATAGAATTGCAGAAACATCTGGTAAATAGAAGGGAGGAGGCTTATGCTTATATATCAACAACAGCTGGTCTCAGGATATAACTATAATATATAAATTCTGTGACAAAAACTTAGAGACATTAATTATCAACTGCAAACCATACTATTCACCTCGTGAACTTTCCTCATTTCTTCTAATTGCTTTTTATGTCCCGCCACAAGCCTATGTAAACAAGGCATTACGAACTCTAGCTGACCAAATTATGGAGGCTAAACAAGGCAAATTTAAGGAAAGAGCTACCAAAATACTTTCAGCGTGTCAATTGTCCCACTAGAGGCAAGAATACTTTAGACCATTGCTACACAACACTAAAAGATGCTTATCGGTCTTTACCACGAGCAGCTGTAGGACACTCTGATCATTGCATGATTCACCTTGTACCTGCTTACAGGAAAAGACTTAAAACCACAAAACCAACAATTAAATCAGTGAGTACTTGGACTGAGGAGGCAAAGTTAAAGCTACAGGCTTGCTTTGACTGCACTGATTGGAATATTTTTGAAGATACCTCTGCAGACCTGGATTTAACTCACAGATACTGTAACATCATATGTCAGCTTCTGTGAAGACCTATGTGTATCAACCAGGAACTTGCGAATATACAGTAACAACAAACCTTGGTTCACAGCTAAACTTAAGCAGCTACCTCGTTCCAAAGAGGAAGTCTACAGAAAAGGTGATAAAATGCTGTATAATCAGGCCAGAAATGTATTAACAAGGGAGATCAGAGCAGCAAAAAGAAGCTACTCTGAAAAGCTAAAGAATCATTTCTCAAAAAATTGAACAAGCAAACCTGTGGAAAACTCTTAGAAATATCACCGGCTACAGCAAACCTCCTTCCCATGCAGAAGGAAATCAAAAACTGGCAGATGACCTGAACGTGTTTTACTGCAGGTTTGAAAGGAAACTACAGCCACCTATCTCCACAACCCCCATCTCAGACACACCAACAGCTAAGCCTCCTACAACTGACCCCATCCCATTGGGTTCACAACCCCTAGTGATCACAGAAAAGGAAGTGCAAGACCTATTTCACAGACAAAACCTAGGAAAAGCTCCAGGCCCAGACAAGATAACTTCTTGCTGAAAAGTCTGTGCTGCTCTAACATCTGTAGTCATGAAAACCTTTGAAAGGCTAGTGCTGTCCCACTTGAAAACCATCATGGATCCGCTGTTAGACCCCTTGCAATTTGCATACCGAGCAAATAGATCAACAGATGATGTTGTTAATATGGCTCTGCACTACATCCTACAACATCTTGAATCTCCAAAGACCTACCCAAGGGTCCTCTTTGTAGACTTTAGTTCCACATTCAATACCATCATTCCAGACACTCTTCTAACTAAGCTAAACCAGCTACAGGTACCTGAACACGCTTGTAAGTGGATCATAAGCTTCCTAACAAACAGGAAGCAGCAGGTGAAGTTAAGCAGAATCATAGCAGATACCTGTACAATTAGCACAGGGGCCTCCCAAGACTGTGCGCTCTCCCTACATCTCTCTGTATACCAATGACTGCATCTCTAACGATCCATCTGTTAAACTACTGAAGTTTGCAGATGACACAACAATGACCGGTCTCATTCGAGACAATGATGAATCCACATACAGATGGGAGGTTGAACAACTAGCCTTGTGGTGCAACCGGAACAATCTGGAACTTGAACACACTCAAAACCGTAGAAATGGTGGTAGACTTTAGGAGAAACTCTTCCATACTTCCACCTCTTACAATACTAGACAACAGTAGAAATCTTCAAATTTCTAGGTTCTACCATATTGCAAGATCTAAAATGGACAGCTAACATCAAAAACATCATCAAAAAAACACAACAAAGAAGCTCAAACTGCCCAAGGAACTGCTGATCCAGTTCTACAGAGGAATTATTGAGTCTGTCATCTGCACCTCTATAACTGCCTGGTTTGGTTCTGCAATCCAACAAGACAGACACAGACTTCAGAGGATAATTAGAACTGCAGAAAAAACAATTGCTACCAACCTGCCTTCCATTGAGGACCTGTATACTGCACAAGTCAAAAAGTGGGCTGTGAAAATATTCACAGACCCCTCACATCCTGGACATAAACTGTTTCAACTCCTACCCTCAAAATGACGCAATAGAACACTGCACACCAGAACAACTAGACACAAGAACATTTCCCTGAATGCCATTGTTGAGGGTATAACTTCCCACTGCACAGTATGCAGCAGACCGGACAGCAAAGAGATATGTTGCTGGGTAAACACACAGATACTCACAGACTCTGAATGGTGAAAAATGAAAAACAGTCTTTAATCTTAGTGGAAGAACAAAACTAGGCTTCTCAAAAACAATGATAACATGTCTTCAAATAATTACTTTCCAACACAAAACATAGTTTGCTTACAGTTCTCTTCAGTTCTCTTCAGTCACATATAGTCCCTCTTCAGGAAACCAATAATTAAAAACAGGAGCAGGGGCTCCCGGGCTTCCTGTCGACTTTTATGACTGCCTGCTAATAGTACAGCCAATCAGTCTTCTTATATCTTTTAAAGCCATAAACATAGTTTTTCTATATATTAACCACCCAACTATGTGATGAATATCCAACACTCTCCTCTTTGGGTAGCTTAATATATTTACAATCGCAAACCGTATTGTTCACATGTATCTTTATGTTTTCTACTTCCTTGTGCTTTCATGAAATGATCAGCCACATTGTCCTCCGATGCACAATATACGAGTTCTATCATCTTGTTCATTATACACTCTCTTACATTTAGATACTGAAGATCTGTATGCTTCATTCTAGTTTTTACAGCTATATTCATTGCCATTTGAATTGCTGCCTGATTATCTTCGTATACTGTTACAGGACCTCTTATATTTATTCCTATATCTAGCATCAGTTGTTTAATACTAATCAGATCAGTACATAATAAAGATAAACAAGAAAATTCTGCCTCCATTGTAGACATACTCAAATGCTTCTGTCTAATGGAACGCCACCATATCAAAGACCTTCCCAGAAATATAGCAATTCCTGAGGTTGATTTCCTTGTATTCACATCTGTTGCAAAACTAGCATCCGCATAAGCAATTACAGGTAAATCTTCTGATGGTTGTAGATATAATGCATGATGCATGGTATATTTCAAATACTTTAGGATACGTTTTGCTCCTTTCCAGTGTCTTTCTGTAGGTTCCTTGTTAAACCTAGCAATTGGTTAACACTATACAATATATCGGGCCTAGACCAATTGCTGATATATGATAAGCTGCCAACCAGTGATTGGTAAATCCCTTTATCGAACAATGGACAGTTTACGTCAGTGTTACAATAATCTTGAACCATAGGTGTCTTTGATGGTTTACACAACTCCATCCTAAATTGTTTTAATAAATTGTTGATTTTATCAGTTTGGGATAATTTAAATCCTCCCCTGATTTTTTTCAATTCGTAAACCCAGGTATTGTTGTATCTCTCCTAGATTTTTAATTCTGAAATGAGCTTTTAATTAATCAACAATCCTGCTGGTCTCTTGTTCATTTTCTGTAATCAAAGCTATGTCGTCAGTAAAAAGAAGTAATAACGACACTTTACCATCCCTCTCCATTTTAAATAAACATGGATCTGCTAATCCTGCTTTGAATCCAATCTTCTCTAATGTTCTTACAATACACTGGTTCCATTCATATCCTGACTGTTTCAACCCATAAAGGCTTTTCCTTAATAACCAACAGTCAGATGTCCCATTCTTCTCTACTCCTGATGGTTTCCTTAAATAGATTTCATGTTGTAGTGGTGCATGTAGGTATGCAGTCTCTACGTCTAAATGATTAACTACATATTTATATCTAGCTGCCCATACCAACGCTGCTCTTAGTGTAATGGCTTTTAAACTTGGAGCGAATACCTCATCATAATCATCAGGAGATTGATTAAATCCTTGAGCTACCAGCCTAGCCTTATATATTGGTTCACCCTTTATACCAGTCTTTAATTTATATATCCACTTACTGTTTCGCATATGCTTTTATTGGCAATAAAAAACTAACTAACAAAGCTTATAAAGCGTCTTCAAAGGCAACACCCAGGAACCGGAAACACCTCATAGAGGCACATAGAGATAAAGATTAAAAGCAAACACAACCCCATAACATATTCCCTTTTCTAATAACAGCAACACTTCCTACAAATTGAGTCTATCTGGGGGGCATGAACATCTACCACTCTGAGTAACAACTGGCTCTCTCACGCAGGCCGGATCTCTTCGCTCGCCATTTTCTGAGGCCTCTGATGTTTGGCTATCACCAGACACACGAACTTGCTCAGGACTGTCATCAATGTCAGATGGGCATGCTTTATTATCCTTAAGTAGGTTTGGCTTGGCAACTGGCTGTGCCCCACCCACTGGATCGAAGGAGACTGGTTGCTCAGCCACATGCAAGTCCACACAGTTCCACCAATATCGGGTTCCTCCAACCTCCACCAAATAGGAGCGAGGTGCCACTTTTTGTAAACAGGTACCGCTTTCCCAATGGCCAATCCGATCTGCAGGCAATGGTCTCATCCGAATTCGTTCTCCCACCTTTAACTCTGGCAAGTCTCTTGCAGATCTATCATATTTGGCCTTCGCCACTTGCCTCTTCTGCCGTAGCCTTTCCAGGACCCCTTGTATCACCACAGGCTCAAGCAACTTATTTGCCATGGGTAAGGACGTCTTTAATCTCCGTGACATTAATCTTTGTGCTGGGCTACTGTCCATACCTTCGGTTGGAGTATTCCTCCTATGTAAAATAGCTTTCCACGGATAGCTACATTCACCATGTGCTTTCCTACATAAGTTCTTAGCAATCTTTTACAGCTGATTCGGCTTTTCCATTCGCTTGCGGATAACGTGGCGATGAAGTAATATGATCAAACTCCCATTCAGCAGCAAATTTCTTGAATTGCAGACTTACAAATTGAGGACCATTATCTGTAATCACTATATTTGGTTGCCCATAACGTGCAAACTAAGACTTACATCTCTTGATGGTAGTCTCAGCTGAAAGGTCTGGAAGGAGGTCAATTTCCCAAAAGTCAGAATAATGGTCCACTATTATCAAGTGCTCTTTCCCTGCATAATTAAACAAGTCCATACTAATGATCTGCCAGGGTCGGGATAGTATCTCGTATGACATCATAGTTTCTTTCTGTTGCTGATATGCATATTCATTACAGATGGTACAATTACTGACAAAATCCTCAATTTCATCTCGCATATTCGGCCAGTACAATGTGTCCCGGGCTTGTCTATAGCATGCCTCCCCACCAATATGGCTTGAATGGATGCGCAATAACATCTCCGGTCTCAACAACTTTGGTACTATAACTCTTGGACCCTTATACAGAATGCCATCTTGTACAGCGATCTCATCTCTGAAGGACCAGTATTCCCTTACAGTCATGGGAACTGCCTCTTTCACATCTGGCCACCCACTCAGCACGATATTCTTTAGTGTCTGTAGGGCCACGTCAGCATCCGTATGTTGCCTCAACTGCTGTAACCGCTGATTAGTAACATTAAGATAATCTGCTTGGTTAATTTCAGCAAAACATGTTTGTTCCTGCCGCAGCCAACAAACCATCTGGTATTCATGTTCTCCTCCCGTAGTTGTCTGATCTACTGTGGCTCTACTCAGAGTGTCGCTGATATACATTTCACGTCCTGGCTTAAAAACAACATCAAGATTATACTGCTGTAAACTAAGCATCATGCTTTGCAAACGCTTAGGGGCACACAGAAGAGGTTTTTTGAATATGGTTATTAACGGTTTGTGATCAGTTTCAACTGTAATTATATCTCTACCATAAAGGTAATAATGTAAACGCTGGCAAGCAAATACGATACTTAAACATTCTTTCTCGATCTGAGCATAGTTTAACTCTGCTGGCGAAAGCGCTCTGGATGCATATGCAACTGGCTGACCTTCTTGTAACAGACAGCATCCCAGACCGTTCTTACTTGAGTCGCTTTGAATGGTAACCATCTTTGTGACATCATAGTATTTTAATACTGGAGCAGTAGTAACCAAGCGTTTTATCTCTTGCACTGCCTCCAATAGTGCCATTAATTTCCCATCATGATCATGCTCCACTTCGTCATCAGTGTCGCCACACCCAACTATAAGAATATCATCAGCTATAGGCTCAATTCCGCTGAGGCCACTCAATAATTCATGCTGCTTCCTTTGATACATCTCTGGTGCTACGGAGACACCAAAGGGCAGTTTAAGCCACCTCTTTCTGCCCCAAGGAGTCCAAAACATAGTCATATAACTGCTCTCTTCGTCCAGTTTACACTGTAAGAAGGCATCCCTAGCATCAACAAGTGTAAAAACCTGTGCCTTAGGCAGCTTGTGCAAGACATCCTCTAACATTGGCATTGGGTAATGCGATCGTTTCAAGGCCATATTCAAAAACTTAGGATCAATGCAAATTCGGATCTTTTCCAACTTCCTAATCACCACCATATTACTTATCCAGTCGGTTGGCTCGGCTACTGAAACAATATGTCCCTCTGCTTCATATTTATCCAACTGTGCTTTAACCTGTGACTTAATGGCTATAGGGACATTGCGCGGGGCACTTTGTACTGGAGGGACAGTGGGATCAAGTTGAAAATGAACCTCTCGTGGAACAGATGCAATAGGGCCCTCAAACACCTCCCTATAAACTTGGAGGACTTGGTGCTTTATCAATGGTCTCCTCAAAGCTTTGGAGGAATAGGTTTCAACATTATGTAACTCCCTCGGAATGGTAAATCGCATCAGTCCCAAACGCTCACACGTTGAGCCTGACAGTAACGGCTTTTGATCTACATCCACAATTTCAAATTCCAATTTGTGAGTAACCCCACATATGTTACACTCTGTATAAAATAAGCCTAGTGACTCCATCAGTTCCCCCGAGTATAACTTCAATGTGGCACTACTAGGCTGAAGGGGTGTCTCAGGTGCCAATTTCCTTTTGTCCTTTAGGCTCATCACATTGCATGTTGCCCCTGAGTCCAACTGACAAGATTGAGTTATATCATTAAATTTAAGATTAACAAACCACTTTTTGCCCTTTGAATGTACTGCACCAATGCATTCTTTCATATAGATCGCATCAGTGGTGAACAGTGATACATCCTCTGAATCCAGTGTTTGCTCGACCATGTGCAACTTCTTTGCTGCCAGACACACCCCAGCAAAATGGTTCAGCCTCCCACACACCCTACAGATTTTGCCATAAGCTGGACACCGATCTTTCCCACGTGCATGCACATTGTCACAGTATTTACACGGTGTGTGGTTGTCTGTTAACAAACTGCAAGGCTTCTGTTTGAACTGCTGCTGTTGCTGATGATTCCTCACATTTGGCTGGTGCTTGGAAGCTACATTAACACAGATGGTCTGTTTATCTCGCTCCAACGCCATCAGCCGTTTATCTGTAAGTTCAATAGTCCGACATATTTCTATGGCTAATTGCAAGGTTAAACCATGTTCCCTTAATAAACGGCGGCGTGTACTTTCCTTGGCCACACCCAAAACTATTTTGTCTTGGATGAGTTCGTCTCTCAGGGAACCGTAATCACAACTTGCCGCCCTTTCCTTTAAGTGTGTTACAAAGGCGTCTATTGTCTCTCCTTCTTCCTGCGTGCAGCTGCCAAAAATATATCTTTCATATATAACATTCTTATGTGGTCTGAAGAAAGCTTCCAAAGCATCCAAAATAGCTTTAGTATCAGTCCTCTGCTCTTTTGTAAGAGTTAAACTATGCTTATAAATATGAAGGCATTCTGCACCCATCAATCATCTTAATGTGGCAGCTTGTACTGCTGCCGGCTTATCATTTAAGCCTGTAGCCAAAGAGTAATCTTCAAACTCTGCCCTAAAATTTTCTCAATTAGTGCTAGAGTCCTCACTTACTCACATGGGTTGCGGTAGTGGTATATTATCTGCCATGGTGCTATTTTTCTTACTTCAGATGCTCCACTTTCAGGGCCGGACCACTTCTGACATCATGTTTCGCATATGCTTTTATTGGCAATATAAAACTAACTAACAACGCTTATAAAGCGTCTTCAAAGGCAACACCCAGGAACCGGAAACACCTCATAGAGGCACATAAAGATAAAGATTAAAAGCAAACACAACCCCATAACACTTACTACCTAGTATAGTTCTACCATGTGGTATTTTTACAGTTTCATACACATTTAAATTCTGCAAAGATTTTAGTTCTTTGGCCATCGCAGATCTTCACACCTCCAGGTGGAAATGTGGTTAGCTCATTATATGTTGTAGGAACTTTGTTTATTTGATAGACCATTGTTGCCTGATACCTATCAGGTGGTCTTGTTACTCTATTTGATCTTCTTGGAAGATCAGGACTTACAGATAGTCTCTCCTCCTTCACCTGTTCCTGTATTACGTCCTCCTCTACCTCTTTGTTCTGGATTTCTGGCATTTCATTAGTAGCTTCAGTCTGAGTTTCAATGATAACCTCATTCGCAGTTCCCAATTTATTCCACCCTACATGCTCCGTAAACTTTGCATTCGCACTATTAACTACCGTTGTTGTTCCTTTTAGCCAAAATCTGTAGGACCTGTGGTTTGAATTATAGCCAACAAATATTAATTGTTGTGCCCTACTCTGGCCCTTACGTCTTAACTGCGATGGAATATGTACCCATGCAGGTGACCCAAAAGTGTGAATGTAACTCAAATACGGCTTCTTTCCATGCCATACAGTATGGGGAATTTTCTTAGTGGTTGTATTTACAACATTGTTCAAGAGTGTATTTGCACACATTATGGCTTCTCCCCATAGACTGGCCGGTAAACCTGCATCAGCTAACATTGTTCTCATCATTGCTTGTAAAGTTTGTCCTCTCCTTTCAATATATGAGTTACGTTGTGGTCTATATGGAGCTGAACATTTATGTTTTATACCAGCATTGTCCAACATTGATTTAAACCTTGTGTTTACAAACTCAGTACCGTTATCAGTTACAATAGTAACTATTTTTTGGTTTGTTTTTCTCTCGACAAATCTGATCCACTGAACAAAATATCTAAATGTATCTGTCTTATTCCTCAATAGGTAGCAAAAACCATATCTGGAGTAATAGTCAACAATGCTTAGGACATATCAAGCACCCCCTAGACTAGCTTTCATTGGCCCTATTAGATCAGTGAATACCACTTCCAGTGGTCTCTTTGTTTTAAATCCGTCAAACCTATTGGCAGGGAGTGTTCTACTCTTTTGCTGATTACAAATATTGCAATTTAAATACTGGTTACATGGCTTCAGCTTCAACCCATCAACTCATTTAACAGTTTTCTGCAGCATCTTAAAACTGATATGCCCCATGCATCTGTGAAGCAAGTGAACACATTTGTCATGAGCTTTGACATTCGAGTATACAGCATTTGCAACATGATTATCATATAATACAAAGAAACCATCTTTCAATCTCCCAGTAATCTTTGTTCCTCCCTTTTCAATTAAACATTCAGTATCCTTAAAAGTTACTATATATCCTAGCTTAACCAATACTCTCACCGATAATAAATTAAAGTTTAGATTTGGAATGTATAACATATGCATTTTTTCTTTCATGTATGGACATATCGCCGTTCCCTCACCACATGCCTTTAGCTTCCACCCATTTGCTAAAGAAATCTTATTGTTACTGGGCAACATTTTTACAAAATAGTTTCTAGTTCTGGTAATGCACAGCAACGCCACGCTATCAATAACCCATGATTCATGGTTAACAGGTGCCTTATCAGACATAGCTACATTACATTGTTTCCTATTTTTAACCATGGTTGTTTGTTTCAGCCTTCTACAAAACTTGGCTATATGACCCTTCTTGCCACAATTAAAACAATGTTTCACAGCATATACATGGTTATTTGCATTTGCATTTACATTAGTCAACCCAGGTTCTCCTCTCAGCTGTTTTCTTTCTTCTCTCCTTCTAGCCTCTTCTAGTAGTCATGCGGTTACATTGCCCAAAGTTAGTTCTTGCTGTGTGAGGACTTCAAATGATGTTACTACATCATTGTAGCTCTCATCCAGTGATGATAACAGTATATAAACCTGTTGCTGCTCAGAAAAAACCACCTTCTTCTGATGTAGCTCTCGAAAAATGCCTTTCATATAATTCAGGTGTGTTAACATGTCACCACCCTTAAGGAGTCGTGTGCGAAATAACTTTCGTGTAATGTTAATTTGTGCCCCCACAGTGTCACGAACATAAAGCCGTCTCAAATTATCCCAGCATCTTTCAGCAGATTATTCACCTTCAATATGAACAAGCTGGGTATCATCTAGAGTCAAACCAATTATACACAATGCACTCTCATTCTTTCTCTGGAACTCCGCTATCTTTCTGGCATCCTCGGCATCATCAGCATTCCAGGCAGCCACATCTGGTGGGTTCTGCACTACATCCCATAGTCCCTCTTTGCGCAACAGTAGACTGCATTTGGTTGACCGGGATTTGTAGTTGGTGCCATCCAGCCAGTGATAAATTTGGAGCTTGACCATGTGCCATTCTCACCAGGGTAAGAAATATATCAGAACGCCTGGAGGAGTACTGTGTGTCACAACTCCCCTATTGCTGTACCCGGTACATACAAACTGGGCCCATAACCAGTGTTGAGGGTATAACTTCCCACTGCACAGTAGGCAGCAGACCGGACAGCAAAGAGATACATTGCTGGGTAAACACACAGATACTCACAGACTCTGAATGGTGAAAAATGAAAAACAGTCTTTAATCTTAGTGGAAAAACAAAACTAGGTTTCTCAAAAACAATGATAACATGTCTTCAAATAATTACTTTCCAACGCAAAACATAGTTTGCTTACAGTTCTCTTCAGTTCTCTTCAGTCACATACAGTCCCTCTTCAGGAAACCAATTATTAAAAACAGGAGCAGGGGCTCCCGGGCTTCCTGTCGACTTTTATGGCTGCCTACTAATAGTACAGCCAATCAGTCTTCTTATATCTTTTAAAGCCATAAACATAGTTTTTCAATATATTAACTACCCAACTGTGTGATGAATATCCAACAGCCATCACTCTGCTAAACAAATAATTCCCTCAACACTGTCAAACTATTTACTAAATCTGCACTACTATTAATCTTCTCATCATTCCCATCACCCATCTCCTTCCACTTATGAGTGTATGACTGTAACTTTGTTGCTTGTATCCTTACGATTTATATTGATAGTTTCCTGATTGCTTATTTGTACCCTATGACTATCATTAAGTGTTGTACCTTATGATTCTTGATGAACATATCTTTTCTTTTATATACACTGAGAGCATATGCACCAAGACAAATTCCTTGTGTGTCCAATCACACTTGGCCAATAAAAAATTCTATTCTATTGGAACCTATTTTAATATTTGGTGGACATGCAAAAAGGTTAAAGCGTTCTGGATAAAAATTTGGTGGATTTTACAAAATACTTTTAAAAAGAGGTTAAAATTTACGCCACAGTTGTGTTTTTGTTTTGTTTTTTAATTTGATTTATATGCCACCCTTCTCCGGAGACTCAGGGCGGCTTACAATGTGTTAAGCACTGTTGGGTATAGTCATGGATAAGCATTGTTGGGTATAGTCATGGATTGTACGGTTACAGAGACTAATTTGATTTTGAATTTAATAACTGCAGCAAGACTGTTGGTGGCACAATATTGGAAGAAGCAAGATTTACCTACAATTCAAGAATGGACATTAAAAGTAACAAATCTAGCGGAGATGGTGAAAATTTCGGCGTACTTGAAGGAACACTCAGATGAAAAATATCTGAGGGACTGGAGAAGATGGATAGATTATATCCAAAGTAAATACTGGAATAAGAGGTTGCAGATAGGTTATGAATAAATATGAAGAGGTTCTTAGGTAATTAAGTTTAGCAGGGTGATTGGGGAATTGAAGTAATAAGAGATGTTAAATGTTATAATTAATTAGATTAAGTTGGACTATGATGGACTATATTATATCCTGTAATTTGTTCTGGGAAGTAGGGTGGGGGGAGGTGGGTGGTTGGGAAGGGGAAGGGGTGAGGGGATAGGGATAAGGGAGGGGTGGGAAGAGGAGGGGTGAGGGGTGGGGGGTAGGGAAGGGGGATATACATGTAAACCTTTTGTAAAACTTTTTCAATAAAAAAAATTCTATTCTATTCTATTCTATTCTATTCTATTCTATTCTATTCTATTCTATTCTATTCTATTCTATTCTATTCTATTCTATTCTATTCTATTCTATTCTATTCCATTCCATTCCATTCCATTCCATTCCATTCCATTCCATTCCATTCCATTCCATTCCATTCTATTCATAAGAATTAGGTCTAGTATAGCTTTTCCTCTAGTTCCCTCCTCTATCTTTTGGATGACACAGTTGTCAGCTAGGATGCTTAGGAATCTATTTGATCTCCCACTTGCTGCAGAGTTTGTCTCCCAGTTGATATTGGGGTAATTAAAGTCTCCCATTACTACTGTGGTATATTTCCTACATACATTTGTTAATTGTTTAGGGAAAAGTTCATCTATTTTTTCTGCTAGGTTGGGTGGCCTGTAGTATATGCCTATAGCAATGTCATTTTTTCCCCTTTTATATTGACCCATATGGATTCTAGGAGGTTTTCATCCTTGGTTTTGTGTATTTCTGTAGAGATGTAGTGATCTTTTATATATAATGCAACTCCACCTTCTCTTTTGTTAGGTCTGTTTCTTCTGAATAGTTTGTATCCTTCCATCAGTACATTCCAGTCATGAGTTTCATCCCACCATGTTTCAGTAATGGCAACTATTATATCATATTTACCTTCATGTACTAGTACTTCAAGTTCACCCTGTTTGTTCCCTAAACTTTGAGCTTTCATGTATAGGCATTTGAGTCCTTTATGGGCCTTGGGTATGTTTCTTATATCTCCTACTTTGTAACTGGGTTTTCCATCCATTCCATCACACTTCATTGTGTTTTTCCTTTTTCTTCTTCTCTTTTCTCTTTACCCCTACCTCCTTATATGATTGGTTACAGGGGTGAAATGCTCCCGGTTCAGACCAGCTCAGGCGAGTAGGTAGCGATGGCGGCAGGCAGTTCAGAGAACCAGTAGCAAAAATCCCTGCCCCCGCCCCCCATGCCCAGCTGAGCCGTGCGATCATCAGAGCCTTTTTTTCTTTTAAATGGCTCTGATGATCAAAGCTCTGACAATCCCAGCTGAATTGCCTGCCAATCAGGCAACTCAGCTGGGATCGTCAGAGCCTTTTGAAAGCATTTTTTTTACATGGTTTTACATGTAAAAAATGGTTTTAAAAGTAAAAAAAAAAATGGCCATGCCCACCCAGTCACATTACCCCCCACCAAGCCACGCCCACAGAAACGGTAGTAACAAATTTTAGATTTCACCCCTGATTGGTTATTTAGTGGTTTTTGCTTGGAGTTAGGTTCTAAAGGTCTTGAAGATTGCCCCCCTCCCCCCTCAATTTTAGTTTAAAGCCCTTCTGATAAGATGAGCCAGTTGCTTTCTGAATATATTATCTCCAGTTCTTATGAGGTTCACTCCATCACTTGCCAGTAGTCCTTCATGTAGGTAACGCAGACCATGGTCTAGGAAACCAAAGTTCTCTTGAGGACACCAGTTTTTAAGTCAGTGGTTCGTTTTTAAAATCCTTATTTCCTGCGTACTTCAACTTGAAGGTAAATCATTGGAAGTACTGCGCCCACAGGTTTTTGTGGTCTGTCCACTCTTCAAATGGTTGCCTCGCGCCCTCAAGCAGGTGTCGCCATGTTAGGAGTGCCCACCTCATCATGAAAGCCTCCTTCTCCCAAATTGCCCAGCCTCGTTCCATCAGCGTGCACTTTTGGGATGTATAGGCACAAGGTTGCAACCTACCCTGGTTGTTCTTTTGTATCAGGATGGCATCCACAGCCACATTGCTTGCGTTCGCCTGTACTATAAAGGATTGTGTCGGATTGGGGTGTTTCAGAACTGGTTCATGGGCAAAGAGTGCTTTTAGCTCTTCAAATGCTCACTGGCATTTGAAGGTCCAGTTCAACGCCTGGCCTGGTTTGAGTTTCGTGATGGCGGGTTTGGTATGCAGGAGGTCCATCAGGGGCAATGCCACCCGAGCAAATGATGGAATAAATTGCCGATAAAAATTGGCAAAACCGAGGAAACTTTGCAGCTGTTTCCTTGTCCTTGGTGCTTGCCATTCCAACACTGCCTGGACCTTCTTTTTTTTTTTTGAAAAAAGTTTTTTATTTTTATTGTTCATCAACATGTTTAAATGTACAGTCTTTTATCCATCCTTACATTTTCGTTCATCTTCTTCTTTAACTTCCATTAGGTAATTAATTAATTATTTGTTCGGGTCTGCTCTTTTACCATTTCCTTCTTTTGTTTTACTACAAACTTTCCTTTTTCCCTTCCCTTCTTTCTCCTCCTTTCTTTCTTCTTTCCTCATTCCTCCTCTCCTCTCCTCTCCTTTCCTTTCCTACTTCCTTTCCTCTTTCCCCTCTCCTCTCTTCTTCCTCCCCTTCTTACCCTCTCTCCTGCTCTTCTTTCCCCTTCCTTCTTCCTCTCCTTTTCCCATTCTTCTTTTCTCTTCTTCTCACCTCCCAACTCCCCTACTTTCCCCTCTCTACTCCTCCCCTCTTTTCCATTCCTTTGTTGTTTCCTTTTTTAATCCAATCTGAGATGGTATTCGAGCAGACCCGATTTCTATTTACATACCTCTTCATTTCCAATTTCATTTTTTACTTTACTATTATTCCTCTAGTATTCCTGTACATTTTTAAATCAATCCATGTATCATCTGGGTATAACATTTGTGCTATCATCTTCAAAGTTTACCATTATTTCTTAAAATATATATTTATCTTTCCTTCTTTCATTTAAATTTAATATACTACAACATATTCATGTCAAAGTTCTTGTCTTTATCCTGTTTATTATCTATAATCACTTTCTATCCATTGATAAAATTTCCCCCAAATGTTGTAATACTCCGATTCTGTTTTCCCTTCAATTGCCAATGTCAAACTATTCATTTCTGCACATTCCAATATTTTCTTAATTACCTCTCCTTTTGTAGGGATTTTTTCTATTTTCCACTTTTGTGCAAATATCATTCTTGCCACCGTTATGATATGTATTATTAAATATATATGTTCTTTACTATACTTTTCTGAAAAAATATCCAACAGAAACAATTCTGGTTTTAAATTAATATGTTGCTGTGTCATCTTCTCTAGCCATATTCTAAGTCTTGCCCAATATTTTCTCGCTTCTGGACATGTCCACCACATATGATCCTGGTATCTGATGACATTTCCAACATTTAGCTGATTTATCTTTGAACATTTTTGCCAATCTGTCTGGTGATATGTGCCATCTATAAAACATTTTATACAGATTCTCTTTGTATGCTGTGGCCATTGTTAATTTATAATTTCTTTCCCATAGTTGTTGCCATTTATCTAGCTCAATCGTATAGCCAAAATTTTTTGCCCATGCTATCATTGTTCCTTTAACTTGTTCTTCTTCCAACTTCACTTCCAATAAGTAACTATACAGTCCTCTGATCATTTTTTCCTCAGTTCCTGTGAGTATCTCATCCAATGTTGTCATTTCCAAATAAAAACCATATAATTTTGCATCTTTCCCATATCTCGCTTGTATTTGCAATTGAGTATACCACTCCATTTCAATCCCTAGTTCCTCTAATTCTTGTCTTTTTTCAGTTCCCCTGTTGCTGATAAGATATCTTTTTATCTTATAATATTTCTCATATTTGTCATGAGTAAATGCCATCCCTGGGCAGACCCTAACTCCCAAACCAGTGACTCAGGGGTTAACTACCCTAGGCAAGCCCACTTCCCCTTCTTTTGTTCTCCCCTTACCTGTAGCTCCACCTCCAGGGTACTTAAGGGCTCCTCACGTAGGCACCGACCTTGTTCCTGAAGATACCTGTAAGAAACCAGACAAGCATCAATAAAGATACCTTTGATGATCCAATCCATGTGTCTTCGTAAGTTGTTGGGCCCTAAATCGATCCAAGGCAACAAAATGGTAGCAGTCGATGGTTGGGCAACCCAATAACCAGAAGACATGCCAGAAAAGAATCACAAGACAGAGGAGAGAAAAAAGCCACAAACAAGGTCAGAAACAAAGAGGCTGGAAAAACAACAGCCCGCACTCGAAGACATGGCAGCAAAAGCAACGTCAGAAGACGAAAGAGAAAATAGCCCCGAAATCTACTCATCGGATGATGAGCAGGGGCAGGATGACCTAAGCGGGGAAGAGCCCGAACGAGCAGACATCAGCAAGCTCAGACGCGAAATGCTGAGCCTGCTGGAAACCCCCGCCACAGATGAAGACCTCGTGGCCGGCATCAGCAACCTCATCCGAAGCCGGGGTGAGGCCAGAAGGAGCCAAGGACACAAAGCGGGACAGCCGGACACAAGCCCGGTAAGAAACCCCCCCCTGAACAACTGCTATCTAAAAAGCGAGGGAGGTGCTGCCGCGCCAATCCTGGAGTGGCGGCCATCTTTAAACACGTGGCCAAAAAAGATGGCCGACCTCCAAAACATCAAATTTGAATATTCAAAATGGCTGGCCAATGAGATGCCGGAACCCCAAAAACTACAATATGGGGGCGATTCCACGGATGAAAGCGAGGAATCACCCCCTGAAGACATCCCTACCGAGCGGCAGGTGGAAGAAGCGATAAAAACGCTCACCGCCGCCTTTGGGCCTAAAATGAAAATCCTGAAGGGGCCCCTCAAGACGCCCAAAAAACCCAAGGGGGAAGGGAAAAGACCCCCCAACTTCCTACCGAGGGACGCGGACGCCGCTGGGGACCCACCGACGCCGCAGCGCCCCCCGGCCGCGGTACGCCACCCCACTCCCAAGCCGCGCCTGCCGGAAAGGGCCGAATGGAGAGGATACTCACCGCCACCGCCAGGACTGCCACAGACAGGAACCAGGGGTCAGCCAGCAGAGAGAGCAACCCTCCCGGACCACTGCTGGACATCTGGAGCCGGAGCAGAGGCCTACCCATCCTGGAGAAGCAGCCTCACCGGAGCAGCGACGAGAGGATCCTTCCCCGACGAAGCCACGACAGGAATGGACTTCACGCATGCACAGAAGCCCCTGTGGACCAAGAAAGAAAAAAAAATGCAAGGAGGGATTTTTAAATTACCTACCAGCGTTCCTGAGCCATTCTGCTGCTTCCAACACGTCAAACACCATGGACAGCAACAGCCACCTGTGAGTAACACACAAAACAACACAGGGAACTTACCAAATGGGTTCCCTACACTAAAAATGGAGGGATCAAACCTAATGGAGTGGTATCAACAACTCCAAGTCATCCTCTTAAAGGAAAACATGATGTTTTTCATCACTGATCCCCCAGATAGACCCTGGACTTTTGAAATGGACTGCATGCACCACAAAGCGTTTTATCTGCTAATTTCTAGCATATCACCCACCATTTATTATAGTATTGAAAATGACTTAACTGTATTTGATGTTGTTCAAAAAATGTTTGGTTACTTTTATAGTGACAGTGTAGCCACTACCACAAAAATCTCCAAAGACTTCTACTCAGCCAGAATCAAACCTGGGGTGTCAATGGGGGAACACTTGATGGAATTAAATGCAGCTACAGCAGAACTACAACTGAGGGGGGAAATTGTCTCCGAACAAACCATGAAAAGCATCATACTAAACTCACTAGACCCCTCCTGGCAAACATTCCTCACACACCTAAACATCCTCAGCCTAGGGCACATGACAGTAGATAGCCTCTCCAACCTCCTGATTGCAGAAGACAATCACAGAAAAGGCCAACAAATAACTCACAGAGAACACAGACAGACACAGAGGGTAGCCTTCACAGACAACCCTCGAGACTCCACAGAATGTTACAACTGTGGATTAAGGGGACACTACAGACGAGACTGCACCAAGGGCAACAGAGACCGAAGTAAACACGAACAATGCAGTAGACACACGGAAAGGCGCCACCATGACCACAGAATAAGGCGCAGAGACTCACCTAGGCCCTGGGAGAAAAAGGGGAACAGGGACAGTTCAAGGGATAGCCGGGACGGGTCGTTGTGCAGGGTAGGGGGGCCCACACACGAAACCCCACAAGACAGCAAACCAGGCGGAGAGGGATCCTGGTGGCTCATCGACTCCGGAGCCACCAACCACACCACATGTGATAGGGAGCTCCTCTCTTCCTTCACAAAGGAAGACTACCTAATTAAAGTAGCAAACCAAAGTGATGTAAGGGTAACAGGGAAAGGCAATGTAGTGCTCCCCAACATAGGCAGAATAGAGGGGGTATTACTAGTACCTGAGATACCCCACAACATACTTGCCTCCCTGAAACTCAGCAAGGAAGCAGGGATAGAGATCAGCATCAAGGAGGGACGGATCACCATGGCCAGGGATAATCAAACCATTGGGAAAATCACAGTCAGAGGGGGACTGCCCTATTTTCACGCAACCAAAGCTGACCCAGATAACGAAAACACCGACACGGGAGGTGAAACAAAAGGGGGCAAACCCAAGGGCAATGAGAAACAAGAAAGAGAGGATGCACACCCCCACAAGGGAGGCGCACAAGGCACAGGGAAGATCAATTTAGGGAAGCCCCTCCACGATGAGTGCGCACACCTGCTCCACCACAGACTAGGGCACGCCAGCTTCCCAGTTATCCAAAAGGTTGCTAGTTGTACTGAGGGATCCAAAATAAAGAACTGTGAAACATACTTGGACTGTTCTGTATGTAAATGCTCTAAGCTCAAGGTGGCCCCCAGACCCAAAAAGGCCACGCGTTCTACCAAACACACATTTGAAATGGTACACATGGACCTCGTAGGCCCCCTGAAGCCATCCATAAAGTATGGCAAGAGGTTCTTCCTAACCATAGTGGACGACTACAGTCGTTAGGGCTTCATGTATACACTAAGGCACAAAAACGAGACTTATCAGAAATTCAAAGAATTCTATAAACGGGTAGAAATACAACACAACACAAAAATAAAGAAAATAATGACAGATAGAGGATCAGAATTTCTATCTGGAGACTTCTCACGTTGGTTGAAGTCAAAGGGTGTTCTGCATTTTACATCTTCGCCTTTCTCAGCTTTCCAGAATGGCGTGGCAGAACAAAAAAATTCCACCCTGCAGACAATGATGAGATGCGTCCTCGAGGACGCTGGACTAGGCCAACACTACTGGACCGAAGCCCTAGTCTACTCTAACTACACCATCAACAGGCTCTGGTCCAGTGTACTAGACAAGACACCTTATGAAGTAATGTACAACAAAAAAATCCCACCTGCACATTTTCGGGGTCACTGCAGACGTACATATACCAAAACAACTATGCAGAAAGGGAGACAAGGTGTCCAAACGACTCAGATTCATGGGCTATAAGCCAGGCACAAAGGGATTCAGGTTCATAGATAGTAATAATAGGTTCATTATCTCCAGAACTGCCACATTCCACGAACAGGCAAACTGGTCTAGAATACACCTGAATGAACTACAACACCAGATAGAAGCAAATCACAACAGGCAAGACAAGAGTAATCACCCCGACACAGACTACACACACACAAGGGAAGAGAAGTCAGAGCAACAGGGAGGTAAAAACACAACACAGAAGTCAAGCCAAAGTAAACAAAAGGTAGACTCACTCACCAACAGAGAAGCGAGGTACATGCACGACACGGAGACCCTGCTAGGTAGGCCAGTCAGGGCCAATAGAAACCAAATGCCCAAGAGATTTAATGACTACGTCATGCACCTACAATCCAGCCCCATCACCCCCGAAGCATACGATGAGGTAACTAAACTACCACAGGAAGAAAGATTAAAGTGGGAAGCTGCGATGGAGAGAGAAATGGACAGCCTTAAGGCGTTAGACGTATACACCCCATCCAAGGTACCAGAGGGCAAGACCATCATAGGGACAAAGTGGATCTTCAAAATAAAGACTCTAGAGGGGGGCCAAAGCATGTACAAAGCAAGGCTAGTCACGCAGGGGTTCGCCCAAAGATTCCCCGAAGACTACACTGACACGTATTCACCAACCGTAAGGCCCAAGAGCGTGAAGAGCGCACTAGTCATCGCAGCCATACTAGGCCTTGAGGTGCACCAGTACGACGTTCAAACAGCATACCTGCACGCCGAGCTGGACAAGGAGATATACGTGAAGGCACCACCTAGCAAGAACACCACCAGAGGCGACACCTGGCTGCTGAACAAAAGTTTATATGGACTTAAACAATCTGGAAAACGGTGGTACGAATGCTTAGTCAGGGTGCTGGAATCAATGGAATTCAAGGCGACCCCAGCCGATAACTGTCTTTTCACCAGGAGAAACAATGGGGATGTAGAATATGTTCTTATATACGTGGATGACATATTATTCATAAGCAGAAGCAAGAAGGACTGTGACTTCTTTGCGAGCAAGTTAAGCGAGCACTTCTCGCTAAAGTCTCTGGGGAACATTAATAAATACCTCGGAGTGCAAATCAGCAGATCACCCAAGGGATTTCTGCTATCTCAAAGGGAGAAAATCACTGAGCTTCTCCTTAAGTGCAACATGGCTGAGGCAAAACCAAGTGAGACTCCCATGCAAGCTGATTTCCTAAAGAATATGTACAACGACTCCCCCCAATTCCAAGATAACACATTATACAGATCCACCATAGGCTCCCTATTGTACATCGCCAACTGGACACGACCAGACATTGCCCTGCCTGTAAATCTGCTATCAAGACACGTAGCCAACCCCACAGTGTACCATTGGGAAGCAGTCAAGAGGGTACTCAGGTACCTGAAATACAGCGTCAACACCTGCCTCAAGTTAGAGCCCAGTACCACTAAAGGGCCTGTCCTGTCTTGCTACACCGATGCCGACTGGGCCGGTGACACAAAGAGCAGGAAAAGTACCTCAGGGTACATCTTCTTCCTGAATGACTGTCCCGTATACTGGTACACCGGTAAGCCGAATCTCGTGGCCACATCCACCACTGAGGCTGAATACATATGCTTGTCCAAGGCCATAACCAGCCTCATATGGTTCGACGAGCTACTCACCAATATCTGGGCAGAACCCACATACCCCATTCACATATTTGAGGATAACAAGGCAGCCATAGAAATATCCACCTCAGATGCCATAGGTCATAGGTCCAGGCATATAGACATCAAACACAAACACGTGAGACAATTCCATAAGTCAGGATTCATCACCATCATACACTGTGACACAGAACACCAGACAGCAGACATACTCACAAAGCCTCTACAACACAAGCAACATTCATACCTTACATCTAGGCTTTGTGTCATACCCGTAAACCCACATCAATCTGAGCCAATCAATCCCAGAGGTGGGCATTTAGAGGGGGATTTGTCACGAGTAAATGCCATCCCTGGGCAGACCCTAACTCCCAAACCAGTGACTCAGGGGTTAACTACCCTAGGCAAGCCCACTTCCCCTTCTTTTGTTCTCCCCTTACCTGTAGCTCCACCTCCAGGGTACTTAAGGGCTCCTCACGTAGGCACCGACCTTGTTCCTGAAGATACCTGTAAGAAACCAGACAAGCATCAATAAAGATACCTTTGATGATCCAATCCATGTGTCTTCGTAAGTTGTTGGGCCCTAAATCGATCCAAGGTAACAATATTCATAAGGTTTGGGTATACAAATGCTTCCATTGTTGAAAGCCATATTGGTATTTTCAAATAATGTTTCTCTCTAATTCTTTCCCACACTAATAATAATGCATTCCTCACATAATGTCTTTGGAAATAACTATGCATTTTGTTCAGGGGTGAAATCTAAAATTTTTCCCTACCGGTTCTGTGGGCGTGGCTTGGTGGGGGGAGTGTCTTGTGACTGAGTGGGCATGGCCAACTCAATGTCACTCACAGCTACATCCACTCAGTCACAAGACCCCCTCCCATCAAGCCATGCCCACAGAACCCGGTAGGAAAACTTTTTAAATTTCTATTCTGCCGGCATGTCCTTACCTTTCTCCCGTGGCTCTGCCCCCCCGCCCCATTCCCCGGAGTCGGGGAATGCACCATTCCCCGACTCCTACTGCTCACCTTTCTCCCACGGCTGGCTGTCAGGGAAGGCAAGCGCCCAAAAGATACCGGAGTTGCTTACTCTCCTTCTTGAATAAGCCACTCTGGTCCACGCGCTGGCTGCACAAGCGCACACCCAACCTGCCGCTGAATTAAATAAATGGTGTGCTCTTGCACAGCCGGCGCTTGGACCAGAGCTGCTCATTTAAGAAGGAGAGTGAGCGACTCCAGCAACTTTTGGGTGCTTGCCTTCCCTGACAGCCAGCCGCAGGAGAAAGGTGAGCAGTAGGCTACACCACGTGGTGAAGGGTGAGCAGGCAGCGGCTCCGCGTCAAGGCCGGAGTAGGGGAATGGTGCATTCCCTGACTCTGGAGAATGGGGCGGGTGGGCGGAGCCTCCAGCTGCCATTGACCGCAGTTCACCGGCCATCATCGCTACCTACTCGCCCAAGCCGGTCCAAACCGGGAGCATTTCACCCCTGATTTTGTTCTTCCCATACCATAAAAAAGCCCAACCAGTTGTAAATCATGTCCCTCTAAAGTTAATAATCTTATATTTCTCAACACAATCCATTCCTTTTTCCAAGTTAATGCTGCTGCTTGATAATATAATTCCCAATTTGGTAATCCAAAACCCCCTCTTAATCTTGCATCCTGTAACATTTTCATGCTAATCCTTGCTTTTTTCCCCTGCCATATAAATTTCAATATCATTTTATTCAAATTTTCAAAGTATTTCTTTTCCACTTTCATTAGTATTGTCTGAAATAAGAACAGCAGCCTAGGTAATATATTCATCTTAATTACTGCTATTCATCCCATTAGTGATAATTGCAGTTTTCCCCATTTTCCCAAGTCTGTTTCTATCTGATTTTTCAGTTTATAATAATTATCTTCTTTAATCGTTGCACACTTTGCTGTTAATTGTATTCTCAAATACCTTACTGTTTTAGTAATCTGGATATCTAGTTTCTCCATTAATTCTCTTTTCTGTTTCTCTGTAATATTTTTCACCAATGTCTTTGTTTTATCTTTATTAATTTTCAATCCTGCCACTTCTCCATATCTCTCTATTTGTTCTATTAATTTAGGACCTACTTCTAATGGTTCCTCTAATATAAACACTAAATCATCTGCAAATGCTTGTAATTTATACTCTTCTTTTTTAATTTGTGTCCCCCTTACCTCTCTATTTTGTCTTATATTTCTAGTTAACACCTCTAGGGTCAACACAAATAACAATGGGGATAGAGGACATCCTTGTCTTGTTCCTTTCATAATATTAACTTTCTCTGCCATATCTCCATTTATTACCTTTGCAAATTGTTTATTATAAATTGTCTCAATCATCTTTATGAATCTTCCCCCAAACTCCATAATCTGTAGTTGTTTCATCATAAATTTCCAATTCACATTATCAAAGGCTTTTTGTGCATCTAAAAACATCAATGCCATTTGTTTTTCTGGATGTGCCTCATAATATTCTAAAACATTCAAGATCATTCTCATATTATCTCTAATTTGCCTCTTTGGTAAAAAACCATTTTGGTCTGCATGTACAAATTCATTTAACAACCTCTTCAATCTATTCGCCATTATTGACGCAAATATTTTGTAATCGACGTTTAACAAAGATATCGGTCTATAGTTTTTGATTTGTTGTAAGTCTGTATCATCCTTCGGTATAAGCGTAATATACTCCTCCCTCCATGAGTCAGGTATTTTTGCATTCACTAGAAGGTCATTAAATACTACCAGCAATATATTACTGAGTACATCTTGAAATGTTTTATACAGTTCTGCTGGTAATCCATCTGGACCTGGTGTTTTACCATTTTTTTGTTTTTTGATTCCTTCTATCACCTCCATCATCGTTATCCTTCCCTCTAAAGCTTCCTTATACTCTTCTGGTATTTTTGGTAGGTCAGATTTTTCTAAATATTGCTTAATCGTCTCTTCTGATGTTATCTCTTGTTCATAAAGTTTCTTGTAGTATATCTGTACCACTTTTTTCTTTTCCTCGTTTCGATAACAGCTGTCCTTCTTCATCTGTTAGTTGATTGATCAATTTTTTCTCCTTCTCCTTTTTCATTTTATATGCCAACCATCTACCTGGCTTATTAGCATTTTCAAAAAAGTTTTGTTTAGACATCTTTATTTTATAAACCAAATCTTCTTTTTCAATTAAATTCATTTCATGTTTCTTCAAATCCATTTTGTTTTTTATCCTTTTATTTTGCATATTTTTTTGTAGTTCCATCTCCAATTTCTTATATTCTTCTTCCAATTTTTTTCTGTGTATATCTTTTCTTTTTGTTTCTTTTTCTCACATAAGTCATTGCCAATCCTCGGATGTATGCTTTTGCTGTGTCCCATACATTTTGTAGTGAAGTATCTTCCTTTCTATTTTCCTTAAAAAAGAAACCCAATTCTTTCTCTACAGATTGTTTAAACTCTTTTTCATTTAAAATTGTCTGATTCAATGTCCATCTTAATGTCTTTCTTTGTCCCTTCCATATAGCTATAATTGGGTTATGGTCCACCCATATACTTGTTTCAATATTTATGTCTTGTACATTAACTAATAAATCATTTGTCATCCACATCATGTCTATTCTGAACCATGACATATGTCTATTTGAGTAGAAAGTATATTGTTTTTCTTTCAAATGTCTTTCTCTCCAAACATCTTTAATACCTATTTCCTCTGCCATTGTGAAAAAGGCCTTTTGGAGCGTTTTTCTGTGTTTCTTATTAATTTTTGTTGTTTTATAGTCCCAATCTACTTCTCTTATCGTGTTGTAATCTCCCATTATACAAATGTTATCATGCTCATATTCTATTATTTTCCTGTGCAATTTTCCATAAAATTCTTCTTGTTTATCATTTGGTGCATATATTGCCACCGACAATATTTGTTTATTATTCATTGTTACTTCCATCATTAAAATCCTCCCTTCTTCATCCGTGTATATTTGTTTAAAGTCTAATTTCTTTTTAATGTATAGTACTACACCTCTTTTGCTTTGATATGTCAATGCAGTAAACAAATTGCCCAGTTTTGGATACTCCAATAATTTTCTATGATGTTTTCTGATATGAACTTCTTGTAGGCATACTATGTCCATTTTTAATTTCTCCAGTTTATTTAGAGTTCTTTTTCTTTTTATCACCGAATTTAAGCCATTGATGTTTATTGATATTGCTTTTATTTCTTCTTCCATTTTTTACTTGTTACTAGTTTTTGTTGATCTTGTCATTCTTATCTCTCTTTGATCCTTAGGCTCTTTTGCCCTTGCCCCTTCTCTCATTGCCTTTTCTTCTTGCTCTTTTAGAAAAAAGAGGTTCCCACCCCCAAAAAACTGTTATTTTACTTCAATTGTCTTGTTCTTGTTTTTATTTCAAAAGTTTCAAAGAATTCACTCTTTTATGTTTCTGTTAGAACTAACAGTCTCAATACACAATTCTTTGCCAAACACAGCTGTTTCTTATCAGCCCAAGCTACAGGGCCAGTCTTCTCAGTCAGTTTATTTGAAACAATGTCTTTTTCATTTTCACTTGGATAAAAGGGAGAGAAGAAAAAAAAAATAGAAACACTTTTAAAGTTCCTTCAATAATTTTCACTCAGTCTCATTTTTTAGTATAAATCCATAAATCCAAAATTTATGAACACTCAATCTGGCTTTTTATCTTTATTTTCTTGTTTTCCCCAGCAATTTTATTACTTCTTTTAATTAATTTCTTCCGCTTGGGCCAATACACTTTCTTCACTGCTTATCAGCTGAAGATGGAGAGCTGACACACGCCCCACTCTCCACTCTTATCTTTTTGCCTTTCACTTCCTTCAAAGTGCTTTTCTGGGTTTATAAAACTAAGACTTCAAATTGCCAAAAAAAGAAAAACATACTAACTTCTCACCCAGATGAATCCATTTCTTCTCCACTTCCATTGTGGCCATCCCAACCTTGCTGCAGCTTCAATGGCTGCTTGCTTGCTTGCTTGCTTGCTTGCTTGCTTTCTTTCTTTTTTGAAATTTTTTTATTTATTTTTGACATAAAACATAAAACAACATCTTTTTAGAGCAAGGGTTTGAACCAGTATAAAATAAGTATAAATTCCAAATTTCATCAATTAACATCTTAATGGAAAGCAGGGATGCTTTCCTCCACTCCTAACCTTATTTGTTGGCTGGATCACAGTTTGGTTTTAACTGCTTTCCAACATTTTCTCCTTCACTCCTCCTAGGTTTATTTTTAGCTGGATAACGGCTTTTCAGCTATTTTCCAGGGATGCTTCCCTCCTCTCCTAACCCATAGTTCACTGGTACACAGTTTAGCTTTGACTGCTCCCCAGTATTGTCTTCTCCTCTCCTCCTAAGTTTATTTTTGGCTGGTTCACAGCATAATTAGCTGTTTTCCAGCGATGCTTTCCTCCACTCCTTACCTTATATTTAACTGGTTCACAGTTGATTTTAACTGGTCCCCAGCATTGTCTCCTCCACTCCTCCTAGGTTTATTTTTGGCTGGTTCACAGCTTATTTAGCTGTTTTCCAGTGGTGCTTTCCTCTACTCCTTACCTTATATTTAACTGGTTCACAGTTTGGCTCTAACTGCTCTCCAGCATTTATCTCCTCCGCTCCTCCTAAGTTTATTTTTGGCTGGTTCACAGCCTAATCAGCTGTTCTCCAGGGATGCTTTCCTTCACTCCTAACCTTATATTTAACTAATTCACAATTTAACTTTAATCATCTGATCATCAAAATCATACTTCCTTACCAATTTAAAATAATAATGCATTTTAATGTATATCTTCTCTCCTACTCTCTCCTAAACTATTAATTTTATTTAAGTTTCTCCCATTTTGTATTTGTTTCTTGTTTTTCTATATAAAGCAACGTTTTAATCCGTTTTGAAACACCAATTTACCATAATTATAAAATCTAAAAACAAATCTTATTAATATTCAAAAATTCATTTCCATTCTCTTATTTACTATGAAAAAACATTTTAAACCACTTTCAAATCAATTTTCTGTAACCATTAGAACTCTTATTAATATTTTAAAAATTTCTTTCAAAATCTTCACCTTTTTATAGTTTTTCTATAGTGACATTTCCCGCTTTAAAAATAATCATAAAATCTATAAACAATTCCTGTTAATATTCAAAGCTTCATTCACATTTTCTTATTTTCTATAAAGGACAATATTTTGAACCATTTTAAAGAAACAATTTTCTGTATTTGTTAAATACATCAATAATTCTTATTAGTAATCAAAAATTCATTCATAATCTTCATATTTCTTATAGTTTTCCTATTATCATGTTTTCTGCACCTTGAAAATCACTTCTCTCCATAATAATAATGAAAAGTCAAAAAAGGAAAGAGAAAGGGAGAAGAAAAAAGGAATAAAAGTATAGCAAAAGAAATCAAAAGGAAAGATTCAAAGAAAGAAAGAAAGAAAGAGAGGAATAAAACAAGAGAATAATAAAGAAAGGAAAAAGAAAATAAGAGAGAGAGAGAGAAGAAAGAGGAAGTCTCCTCCTTACATTGTTTGGACATCAATTACATAGAAAACATTACATCCATTTTAATCAAACTGTAGTACTTTTCTCATCTTGCTACCCAGAATATTCCAGTTTTTTCCTTTCTCCAATCTGTCCATACTTTTTCCTTTCAGCTCCAATATCAATAAGCTTATAAAAGCTAAAGGATTTAGTTCTTTTGTATTCCACATATGATACCATCATGTCTTCTTCTGTTGCTCCGCCCTTCCCTTTTGTTGGAACACCATTAATCAGCAGTTTTAAGTGTTCAAATTAATTTGTTCTTTCCAACTATCCATAAGTAGTCCAAAAACAGATTAAGTACATCTAAAATCAAGTCTCCTTAGTTTTTCCTACTTGCATTTTTATGTGTTTTTGAACTGCAAGGTTGGCAGAAGCTGAGACAAGTAATGGGAGCTCACTCCATTAGGCGGCACTATGGATTTGAAGTGCTTAAGTGTTGATCTTTTGATCAACAAGCTCAGCATTTTAGCCACTGAGCCACCTCATTCCTGTTCAGAGTTAATAGACATCAACAATTCTTGCATGGTATCTTTTACCTGTCTGGTTGGCAATTTTCCCTTCTGGGCAACGAAGGCATTTATAACAGCAAAATGGCTTCACTTCTATTGTGATCTTGCTGTACCCTAAGGAGCAATGATCATTGCACAAAGAAAGAGGTTGAGACTGTAAATAAATGAAAGTAAAATACATTTAGAATGTAAACTTTATTTATTTATTTATTTATTTATTTTTGCGATTTATAAGCCACCATTCTCCCGAAGGACTCAGGGTGGCTTATAACAACAATTAATAATACAAATCACAAAATAAGTTAAAAACCCCTTTAAAACCATATTTAAAATTATCATAGTTTGTGCAACCCCTAGCAGATCAAGTTATTTGACAGAAAAGACATATCTTCAGCTCACGGCAAAAGGAGAGGAGGTCCGGGGCTGTCCTGAGTTTGGTGGGCAGATCATTCCAGAGGGTCAGCACTCCAACAGAGAACTCTCTTCCCCTAGGGTCCACCAGTCGACATTGTTTGTCCGACGGCACCCTGAGGAGGCCTGCTCTGTGGGAGCGCACAGGACGATGGGAGGAAGGCAAGAGATGGTCCTGCAAGTACCCTGGGCCTAAGCCATTTAGGGCTTTATAGGTAAGCACCAACACCTTGAAACAGACCCAGAGAGCAACCAGCAGCCAGTGCAGCTCGCGAAGGAAAGGTGTTACATGGGAGTAATGAGGAACTCCCATAACTGCCTTTCTGGACCAGCTGGAGCCCCCGGATGCATCCCAAGGGCAGCTCCATGTAGAGGGCATTGCAGTAATCCAACCGAGAAGTAACAAGGGCATGGGTGACCGTGGCAAGGGCATCTCGGTCTAGGAAAGGGTGCAATTGGAGCACAAGATGAACTTGTGCGAAGGCCTCCCTAGTTAAGGCCATCAGATGGTCATCCATGGAGAGCCAAGAATCCAGAAGGACACCCAGATTGCGGACCCTAGTAGAGGGGGTAAGAGTCTCCCCTCCTATCACTAAAGATGGTACCTCTAGATCCCGAGATGCCAGCATCCACAGCCACTCAGTCTTGGATGGGTTGAGTCTGAGTCTGTTCCTACCCATCCAAGCCCGCACCGCTTCCAGGGAACAGGACATCATGAAAAGGGCATCCCTAGGGTGATCTGGGGTGGAGATATAAAGCTGGGTATCATCCGCATATTGGTGATACCTCACACCAAAACCATGAATGATCTCACCCAGCGGCTTCATGTAGATATAAAAAAGTAGTGGGGATAGAACTGACCCACCTCCAATATAAACTGCAAGTGGCCCAAGAGATAGGAGGAGAACTGCTGCAAAACATTGCCTCCTATCCCCAACCTCCCAAGTCGCTGCAGTAGGATACCATGGTCAATGGTATCAAAAGCTGCTGAAAGGTCAAGAAGAACCAGGATGGAGAACAACCCCCATCATGGGCCCGCTAGAGATCATTCACTAGGGTGACCAATGCTGTTTCTGTACTGTGACCGCACCTGAAACCAGATTGGTAAGGGTCCAGGCAGTCTGTTTCCTCCAGGAATTGAGGGAATTGCTGTGCCATCACAGACTCGACAACCTTCGCTAAAAAGCGGAGTTTGGAGACTGGACGGTAGTTATTAAGGGAGTCAGGGTCCAGGTTAGGTTTCTTGAGGAGGGGTCAAACCACTGCCTCTTTGAGTGCAGCAGGGAAGACTCCTTCCCTCAGCGAAGCATTAACAACAGCCTGAATCCAGTCTCCAGTCACCTCCCTAGCTGCAGAAAAAAAGCCAGGAGGGACATGGGTCCAATAAACACATGGAGGTCCCTATCTGACTCATAATCCTGTCCACTTCATCCGATGAAACAGGCTCAAACTCAACCCAGATGTCCCCACCAAGACAAGCCCCAGTGTCCTCAGTGGATTCTGACCAGTCAGAGTCCAACCCGGTCTGGATCTGAGCAATTTTATCTTGCAGAAACTGTGAAAAATCCTCAGCTCGGCCCTGCAATGGGTCCTCCCTTGCTCCATGATTAAGGAGGGAGTGGGTTACCCTAAACAGGGCGGCTGGGTGGTTTTCTGCAGATTCAATGAGAGCGGTGCAGTACTGCCATTTTGCTGCTTCCATCACCACAAGCTAAGACCTAATATGGGTTCTTAGCTGTGTCCGGTCAGATTCCGATCAGGAGGACCTCCTACCACCCTACAGGTGTCTTTTCTGATGCTTCATTTCCCTGAGCTCTGCAGTAAACCATGCAGCTGTCCGGGATCTGTGTTGGATCAGAGGCCGCATAGGTGCAATTTAATCCAGGGCCCCTACTGCAGCCTGTTTCCAGGCTGCCACTAGGGCCTCAGAGGAATCTTGGGTTAAGGAGGCGGGAAATGGCCCAAGCTCCATCAGGAACCTTTTGGGTTCCATCAGTGCCTGGGGTGGAACCATCTCAAAGGCTCCGCAACCCAGCAGTGGGGTCTAGCGGTAGGAAAATCCAGCCTAAGGAGGGATTGATTGGTTCATGACAGTGGGTGATGGATAAGGTCCCCTCCCCCCGATCATTTATCCACTGCCCAGAGAGAAAAATCAGGTCGAGTGTGTGTCCTCCTACATGAGTTGGGCCCTGTACAATCTGAGTCAGGTCCATGGCCGTCAGGAACTCCCGCACTAACTCAGATGTCTCCCCAGCCGAGGGCAGGTTGGCCTAAGAAATTATAATCTTACAGGAATCTGCCATTTCATTTTTGAATTACAGTTTTGAAACCTTACATTTTGGTTTGCGTGATTGGTTTTATTTCATAATGAGTCATGTAAATGGAAAATTCTCTTAATCTGCACATAGATCTCAAAGATTAGGTCTACTTAGCAGAGAGCTTGGAGTTCATTGAGTTACTATTTCTTACACAAAATTCTCTTCAAAGTCCTCTGCATCAAGATATTACTTTTCATTTAGCTTATTCATTAATTTGTTCATCTATTCAAAAAACTATTCAGACATAGCTGCAGCATCAATGCAACCCTTGAAAAATGAATAGAAGATACCTGATTAAAAAGGTTGGCCCAGACAATGTTCTCGGCTGATAGAGAGAGGAGGCTTTCCAGTTGAGCTGATGGATTTACTTTTCCAACTTTGATCCTAAGAAAGGACTGATTTGGGAAGGTGACCCAGTTGATAATGTCAAAGCCAGTTGCAACCTTCCCATTCTGGTCAAAGAAAATGTTTTCTCCAGTACTGTTGTTAAATGAGACTTTTCTTAGGTGGTGATGAAGCTCAAGGGAAGAACATCACTGAAGTTAATATGCAGGAATGGCAAAAATAAACAGCAATACTATTTCAAAAAATATTGTTGCACTCTTAAATGATGGTGCTGACCCACCAGCTCCATCCACAGCATCCAGAACAAGTATCAAAAGAGTCAGGGAAATAATAACAATCCTAGTTTCATTTTTTAATCACCTAAAGATATTCTTATATACAGCTTCATAGTACTTTACAGCTCTAAGTGGTTTATAGAGTCAATATATTGCCCCAAACAATCTGGGTCCTCATTTTCCCAACCTTGGAAGGATGGAAGGTTGAGTCAACCTTGTGTCGGTCAGGATTGAACTCCTGACAGTGAGCAATGAGTTAGCCTGCAATATTTCAGGATTAGAGATATCTTTTCAAAATTCTCTACTTTATGTGTTAAGTGGAAACGTGTGTGCATCATTTTCCTTAAATTTTCGAAGGGAGAACTTCTCCCACTGTTCCTAAAATTTAAAGGTAAAGATAAAGCCACTGAGCCACCGTGTCCTTTCCTAAAATTTAGGAATCCTTTTTTACTTCAATGCATTGTAATCAGTAAATTCAATTACATTCAGTTACAATTAACTTGATTAATTAGAACGTAATTAAACAATACCAGGGAGACCCATTTGGTCAGCAGATATTACAGAAATTGTAAATTTATAAACTAGAACTAGTACCACGTATTTATAATATTATAAAAAGACCATATGGAAGACGAATATACCAGTAATAAAATATCTGGGTCACACTAAAGGAACATTCTGGGAGAAATCAACCAGTAGATATAAGATGGGGAGATGTACACATTCTGATCCATGTAGGTCATTTCCACCTTATATTTAAATACTTTGTGTACCGTTGTAGATATGGAAGCAAAATCAGCTACTAAATTAATAAATGCAGGAGATTACCTGCCATACTTGATGATTGAGAAGTTTCCTTTTCCTAATACTGGTACCAGTCATTGCTCTGTGCTCTGTGTTTGTAAGCATGTCTTGGAGAGCTTGTGCCACAATGTAGACTGCATTGTAGATACTGTAGCTTTGCCCAGTCATACTCAATTCAAAAACAGAGTCTGGAAGTGTCTCCAGCTTCTCTTCCCCAGTGCAACTTTTCCCCGACTCTCGGTTTAAAGTGGCTTTTGAGAATGAACATTCAAAGGCTTGTTCCCAAAAGATCCTTGAAAGACTGTCTTTCTCTTCTGGAACATTGTTTCTCATCTGAAGAAATCTATGGAATCCTAATAATTCTTTTGATGAAACTGCAAAGGAAAGAGCACCATGGATGAAGTCCATACTTCTGTCTCTTTGAAATGGAACAGAAGTATATTCCATTTGGGCTGGCAAAATCCATACTTTGTCTTTTTTCTCCACGGCTGTATCCACAATTTCTGAAACAGAGGAGATCATTCTGAAAAATGTCATCACTTGATTTTCCGAATATAGAAGGACAACATTGGAGGTACTTGTCATAATGACTTCGTATAGTTCAAGAAAATTATTCACTAGTCCTCCCATCTCATCTGAAAAAATTTCCGTTGGAAACTCTTGAATGTAATCAAAACAGATTCCATTCTGTGAAAACATAATGAGCTCTTCCCTCAGAAATCTTTCACCAATCTCATTTTCCTGAAAGATTATCCCAATCCAAGTCCACCTAAAATGCAGCAGCAATTGGAGAATTCCCATAATTTGAAGATGTTCATTTGGAAACATTTGATGGAAGAAGACTTCATGAATTATGTTATCGATCACTGGAGCAGAGCCATATGTAAGCTAAGAAGAAAAAGAAAAGAGAAAATGAAATGTCATTTTTTTTCGAGGGTAGTTTGGGAAGAAACCTTTGCATCTTCTTTCACAAAATCCACAAAAGCAGAGGTGGTATGGGCAGTGTTATAGAAGAGCTCTAGACCCTGCCTAGTTTTCAAAAGAGTCAAAGGAAAAGAGTGGAACCAATACTTGTAGAATTGTAAGTTTGATGTTATCCCTTTGATGTAGTCCATACAAGAAGCAAAACAATGAATGATAGCTCTACTATTTTGAAGATTACATTAATAATATCTTGCAAGTTCTCATTCTCTCATGATTTCACAAAGTTTATTATATAAGAGTAGACCCCTCTACCATAATTGTATAACAATGGTAAGAGACATCATCATTTTCTAAAAGTGCAGATTGAAGAAAAGAAATTTGATAAACATACATAACCATTTTACATAGCCAGTAGTATTCCAATCCCCTCCCAAAGGAACAAACCCAACACATAGTTGTCCAACTTTCTTTAAAAACTGTGATGTAACTCCCCTAATTCCAAGAGACAGTCTGTTTTTATACCTTATATGATACTTTTATGGAAATCAAGAGACAAATATTTCAAATTAAATCTGAAAAATCTCTTGTAGGATCAAGAGGATTTGTCCTATTTCATATTTTGTAAAATCTATGGAGGTCATAATTGTCTCAACAGTGCTTCTGAAAAACAACAGTGCTTTTTGAAAAAGAAAATGAGAAAATGAAGATATTTTGTTTCTTATACACGAAGTTTCATCAGATCAAACCCACCATCCTGCCATAACTGATGAAGCTTCTTGGATGAGAAGTGAGATGTCTTCTTCTTCCTCAAAAGCACTTTTGAGACAAAGTGGAGACAAGATAACTTTTCACAAAATGCTTTGATTATTTTCCATAAATTAGGATAAGAAAATTTGAACGTGTTGTCTGACTAAACTTTACTTATGTTCAGATTGTCATTAATTACAATCAATAGAAGAAATTTCGTTAAAGAGGAAGACATACATCACTTGGTTTCTTGGGCAGGTCTTACCTGTGGAATCTTGTAAATGCTCAAAATGTCTGCCATAACTTTGGAGCTGTGAGAATTGGGTCCCACAATAACACATACTAAATTTTGGTGAATGTTGCATCTGTAGTTGGGAATGAAACTGTCATGTGAGGAAAGAAGCTCCATAGAAGCAAGATATGTCCATGTTGCCATGAAATTGCCATTAGATACACCAAAGCCCAGAGTGATATTTGGCAAGATCTGAGGATTTGTGTTGAACTCATTTACCGCAAAGATTAAGGACAAGATATGTAGGTAGTTCTGCAGAAACAAACTTCAGAGGAGGGTAATGCCTCTGTCACAACAATTGCATTTCCACACAGAGAATTTAAAATGAATATTTGTTAACAGCAAGGACAAAAAATAAACTCTATGCCCTCAAAGAAAGTGTGTAGAAAATACTTGTCCTCAATTTCATGAGTGAAATACCTGATTTTTAAAGGTGCACTATTGTAACTTAGTAGAATCTAAAACATATAAATAATTTGCAGCTTCAAAGTTTCATTCTTCATTTTCAAGGGGATTGGATTAGAAAATAGCTGATGGCTTTTCTAGATTTTTTTTTGGTGCCATTGAAGTTTGGCACCCAGGCTAAAGGTATCTAGAAAACAGAGAGTTTGGGGAAAGTCATATATCTGTTAAATGAGAGCAAGACAAATGGGAAATGTTATAAAGTTAAATCCAAATATGGTCTTGCTTCTAGCCATTTATTATAAAATGTGCAAATGATATAGTAGACTCTCTGAGCAGAGACAGGTTAACTGAAAGGAGGTGAAAGTTATCTTATAATCATTTATAATATATAATATATACCTTTTCAAAATACATTGACCCTCTAATCAACCACATTTCAGAGCTGGTATAGTTAAGAAAAAATATTTACATACAAAGGATCATCAAGTAACTCTTCAGATGGATTTTTTTGGAAGGTGATCAGGTTAGATATCACATAAATCAGCGAAATAATGCCACCAATGATGAGATCACCTGAATGATAAGATTTATATTTAATACTAGGGTTGTTGATGGTGCATTTAGCATCATGGCACATAACCGGAGGAAACCACATTAACAGCCACAGTCTGAAGAGCAACAGAGCAAATCTCACTTGTGCTTTGCCCAAATGATAATTGATATGGCTTCTGAATATAGGGTAATCTAACATTCTGGCTTTTTCCCTTCGATGATCTGAAGGAAGAACAGTGTAGGAAAAATAGACTCGCACAGCCTTGCTCTTCATGCCTCATCTTTGAATATGTTTAGCAACAAAGACTATTATTAACACCAGGGTTATCTGGATTCCAATTCACTGTGCTGTTTGTAACTCCCTTGGGTTCAGGAGTGTAGAATTAAACATGGCCAATTAAAGGGCACAACCGCTGTTGGTCAACGGCTTCATGAAATTGCAGAAATAATAATTAATCTAATCTTGATGTGGTTTGTTGCTTTTTAGGGAAAAAAAGAAAACCACAATCAAAAATAAAGAGAACCAAGGGAAATAAATACTCAAATAAATAACATTTATTATTGTATTGTATTGTATTGTATTGTATTGTATTGTATTGTATTGTATTGTATTGTATTGTATTGTATTGTATTGTATTGTATTGTATATCAAATTTATATACCGCCCTTCTCCCTGAGGACTCAGGGCAGTGTACAGCTAAAGTAAAAACATAGTCTACAAACATTAAAATACAATTAAAAAGACATATATAAATTTGGCCCGATATAAAAAAAACAATGACAAAACAATTTAAAAACATTTTAAAAAGTGTTAAGCCAGCCCGACTTGCTGAAAAAAGAAAGTTTTAAGGGCACGGGGGAAGGCACCGAGGTCTTGGATTCTCCTTATCTCTGGGGGCAGTTGGTTCCAGAGGGTAGGTGCTCCCACAGAGAAGGCCCTCCCCCTGGGGGTCACCAGCCTACATTGTTTGGCTGATGGCACCCCAAGGAGGCCCTCTCTGTGGGAGCGCACAGGTCGATGGGAGGTCGTCGGTGGCAGCAGGAGGTCTCGAAGATTTCTAGGTCCTATGCCATGGAGCGCTTTAAAGGTGATAAGCAACACCATGAAGCAGACCTGGAAGACCACTGGGAGCCAGTGCAGCTCACGCAGGAGTGGTGTTATATGGGAGTGCCATGCAGCTCCCGTAACTACCCGCACGGCCGCATTCTGGACCAGTTGGAGCCTCTGGGTGCCCCTCAAGGGGAACCCCACATAGAGACTGTTGCAGTAGTCCAGGCAAGAGGTGACGAGGGCATGAGTGACTGTGCATAGGGAATCCTGATCAAGAAAGGGCTGCAACTGGCATATCAGACATACCTGACCAAAGGTCCCCCTGGCAGATGTCCCCCTGGCAGATGCCCCCTGGCAGCCATCAGATGTTCCTCCAAGGACAGCTGCGTATCCAGGAGGACTCCCAGATTGTGAGCTCTCTCCGAGGGGGCCAAAAACTCACCCCCAATAGTCAGTGATGGAGTCAACTGACTATATCGGGATGCCGGGAACCACAGCCACTCAATCTTGGAAGTGTTGAGCTTGAGCCTCTTTAAAAGGATAAAGAACAATTTTTCCAGCTTTGCACTGGTATATATGGAATGACTTAGAATTCAATTTTGCACTTGCAATAGGCTTCCAAAATGAGAAAACATCCATATTCAATCAAAAATATTTCTGACAGATAATGAAACTTTTTGATTGAATACAGCTGTTTTCTCCTTTTTAGAGTCTTAGATTACCACAAGTTCAATACTCTTCTCCAGCAAAAAGCCCTCAAAATATAGTAAAATTGATTTGTTTTACAAAATGTATGGACAATACTGTTGCTATGTTTGATAGACTCAGCCTTGATTTGTGATGGTTACAAGAAGTCCATAATTTTTTTATTGACGTTTTCAGAAATGGTTTTCCATTCTCTTCTACTTAGGGCCAAGAGGGAATGACTGGATGAAAGTTCTATGGAGATTCTCAGTCATCCAGTTCATGGTTGTCTCAAAGGTGCTTTTTTCAAGAAGCAACTGGAGTTTCTGGTTTTTCTTTGAAGATGTTTTGCTTCTCATCCAAGAAGCTTTTTCAGCTCTGACTGGATGGTGGGAAATGGAAGGATTTATACTCCTTGCAGACAGTTGCTCATTTGCATCCTTTTAGAGAGTCATTGAGGCCATCTGGAGGTTTATCTGTGACATCAGAGTCAACTGAGTAGGGCAAATGGGGTGGACCTTTCTTAGAATTGTTAAAAGGACTATGTTGTAGACTGGAGATAGATGATGTTTTATCCTTCCCACTCTCTCAACTGGGTCAAACTTATCCAGGTGATGTTTATGTCAAACACAAGTGTGGTTGTCATTTGGTTGTGGCCTATGACTATGAGAAACTGGATGTGAAAAGTAATGAAGGTAAATCTTAGAAGGGCTGACTTGCTGTTTAGTTTTTCTGCTGCAATCTTAACATGGGTGAAATGACCTTCTCTTTGAGGGTGTGGGAGTCTTTAAGTTGAGATTTTTCCTGGGCTCCTGGCTATTGATCAATCAATCACAATACAGCTGGAAAGGACCTTGGAGGCCTTTCTTTGAAGTCTGGCAACTGATATTGTGATAATGTTATTCAGTATAAAAAATAACACACTGTAACAGCTTTAATAGTTCAATAGAGCTCGACATTTCTTGTTTATAATATTCAGGAAAATTATCACATTCAAATCATGGATTCCTGTGTTTTACTATGCATTTTCATACATACACTTTTTGCTTTTAAACTCTCTTTTTATTAATTAGCTGTTGTTATTTTGTTTATGAAATGCCTTTTGATGGACAAGGAAGATTTGGTAAATTTCAAAATTGCTAGAAGAATTAAATAGACAATGAATAATTTCCATGACCCAAGTATAAGGCTGTTAAGGTAATTGGGAAGGTCCAAGATTCTATTTTCCCACTTATTAGAAGTGAAATTTAACAACACCAATTTTGAAGAAAACCTCTCAATCTGTTCAATTACAGAAGTTGAGATTCTATTCAGGTGTTTTCCTGAGCTAGATCTGTAATTTATATGGATACTTAGGGATATCGTCTCATTGCCTGACGTCTCAATGTCTGTAATCATAGTTATTTCTCCTGGAAGATCAGGCAAATATTTTTGCTACAAAATTCATAAAGTTTTGTACTACTGCAATTTTAGTTAGAAGACAATGGCTTTAAATGTAAGGTCTTGATGGCATCTGTGTATTTTGCTCCCATCACACAATTAATATGTGCATATATATCCTTTTTTCCTCACTTCACAGTTCTCTTTTAAACAGTTTTTGTCAACAGTTTTATAAGATTTTTTTCCCCTGTTTTGGTCTATGAATTTGAAGCAAATAAATAGATTTTGATGCAACATGAGAAAAAGTTTCAAATCTTATATATTAAGTTTTAGACCTCTCCTTCCTCTTCTTTCTTTTAATAGTCTTCTTCTTCTCACTAGCTTGTTGCTTTTTGTTTGTTTGTTTGTTTTCATGTAGAAATCTTTTTCTCTAGCGTAACCTTCAGTAACTTCTATGGTAACTGCATTGCACTTATCTGTTTCTCAAAAAAAAATCCACCTATAATATATCCTACTTATAAAGTAACTGCATGTTTCATAATTTTGTTTATGATTAAAACAAAACAAAACGAATGCAGTGTCTTAACCACAGAAACATGTCTGAGGTTGAAGCTTAGAGAAGTTATATCACAATGAAGTGGGAAAAATCAATTTTGTTTCTTTCTCAGTTGTTCCTTTCTGTTTAAATCAGGCCTCAGAACAATAATGTAGCATTTGGGGGAAAAGATGCAGCCCAGTAATCCAGCTGCAGAAGCCAAAATGGAAAAGATCTCCACAGCCACCATGTACTTTCCCTTGGTGCTCAAATAGGTGGGAACGAATAATATCCAGACACTGCAAAAAACTAACATGCTGAAGGTGATAAACTTAGCCTCATTAAAGCTGTCAGGTAGCTTCCTAGCAAGGAAGGCCACTATAAAGCTAATAGCAGCCAGGAAACCCATGAAACCAAGGACTAGGTAAAACATTGTGGTTGAACCTTCATTGCATCCCAGGACAATTTCTTCAGGCATGGAGTCCATGTCAGAATCTGGGAATGGGGGTGAAATAGCCACCCAGACTATACAAATGGTCATCTGTGTCAGGGAGCAAGATAGGACAATAGAGATAGCAAGGTTTTTCCCCACCCATCTCCTCATTTTGGAGCCTGGCTTGATGGCCATGAAGGCAAGAAAAACAATCGTTGTTTTCCCTAATATACAAGAAATGGCTACAGAGAAGATGATGCCAAAAAAAGTTTGTCGTGTGAGACATTTCAGTTGGTTGGGCTGCCCAGGGAACAGCAGAGTGCAGAGAAAAGAGAGCAGAAGAACTATGAGAAGAACAAAAGTGAAGTTCCTATTGTTGGCTTTTACTATAGGAGTGTCCCAGTGACTGATAAAGATCTTAAGCATGAAAGCTGAAGTGATGGAAAAAAATAAAGCAACAGTTGTCAGTGTAAGACCAAGAGGTTCTTTGTAAGACAAAAATATGATGTGTTTGGGAATGCAAAGATTTTGAGCTTCATTTGGATATTGGCCTTCTGAGCATTGAAAACAGTCATCCGCATCTGAAAAATAATATTTACAATGATAAATATATTTTGAATGGCTATTTTTGGTTGTAGGGGTGGTAAAAGTTGTTTGCTGAATAGATAAATATGATATAGACCAGGGGTGCCAAATTCAATTTTATTGAGGGTTGCATCAGGGCTGTGGTTGACCTCAGGGGACCAGGGCACGGCCAACCGGGTGGGTGTGGCCATCTTGACGCTATTCCGAAAACTGCTGGCATGTTTCCACCAGACCAACACCCACCCTGGCCCAAACTTTCCTCTTCACACTGGGTAAACTGGACCAAAGCTATGTTGGCCTGATCTTTCCTCTTCACACCAGGTAAACCAGGCTGAAGCTACACTGGCCTGATCTTTCATTGTGCTGGGTAAACTGGGATGAAGCCGCACTGGCCCAATCTTTCCTCTTTGCATTGGGTAGACCAGGACTGCCCCAGAGCTGAATCCGACCACATTGCTGGCTACATCTGGCCCATGGGCCTTGAGTTTGACATCCCAGTCTAGGAGCTAATTCAAATGTAGTTCAAATGCAGAGTGAAGAATTTAGATGTATAGCCTAGAATTTTAATGGGGAAAAAAATGGAGTGAGGGTGAAAATGGGAAAGAAAGGTTTCCCATCTTCTTAGCTCCTCTGTAATGAATTCATTGTAGTCCATCTACCAAAATTACAGAAAATTTCAATAATAGTGGTAGTAGGTATGAAGTTAAAAGTTTTTGACACATGATTGCTGCCTGTTGTTTTCCTCAGACAAAGATTTTCCTTTGCTATTAGTAAAATATTAAAATAAGGTATGCATTCAGATAATTAATCAATCAATATTTATTTATATTTCACATTTCTGAACTGCCTATCTCCCTCAAAGAGGCACATGAAATAGCCTTAGGTCCTGAAATATCCTTATCCAAAGAAATATCCTGTTTAACTGTAACTCCAGGGATGAAATGCTACTGGTTTACATCGGTTCAGGTGAACCAGTAGTGATAAAAACTACCAGTTCAGATAAACTGGTAGAAAAAAAAACAACCTACCAGTTTGGTTGAAGCAGTAGTTAAAAAGCTGCCAGTTCGGGTAGTTTTAAATTTCTGGGCATTTATATCTCAGAGGACCTCTCATGGACTATGAATGCTAACATGCTTGTGAAGAAGGCACAAAAGAGGATGTACTTCCTGAGAATGCTCAGGAAGATAAATCTATCTCAGTATCTACTTCTGTCCTACTATCGCAGCACCATTGAGAATGTCCTGACATACGGCATTCTTGCATGGTATGGGAGCAGCTCTGTAGCGGACAAAAAAACTCTACAGAGAATCATTAAAACTGCCCAGAATATCATCAGACTCCAGCTGTCTGGAGTCTCCAGATGTCGACCAGCCCTGGACGACATCTTTGAATCTTGCTGTTTGAGAAAGTTGCATAACATTCTCAGAGACTCTTCCCATCCTGCTTACAATCTTTTTGGACTGTTGCCTTCTGGCAGAAGATACAGAACAATTAAAACTCAGACCACACATTTTCTGAAAAGTTTTTATCCCAGAGCTATAATTGCACTCAACAATGAACTAAAGGGCCACCATCAGTGAACTGTTGGACAGTATTACTTGGTCTGTTGTGTGAATGTTTGGGTAGTTTAGGAGTGGGGAATTGTGGTGGGTGGGAGTGTGTTTGGGGATTGTTATGTTATATGTGTTGGACCTGGTCTTTGGGTGTTAAGTGAATTTCGTTGTACGGGTATATGTGTAGACACATACAATGACAATAAAGTTATTTATTCTTGAACCAGTAGTTAAAAAATGCTACCGGTTCGGACGAACCGATATTTCCGATGATCAGCTGTGTCGTGCAGTTTCTATTCACTAGAAAGAAGGAAATCTTGCTTTCTAATGAAGCTAAATCACATGGCACAGCTGTTTCCCTCCCCCCCTCACTGTTCTACTTACCTAGTGAAGTCTTCTTTTTCCACATGAAGTGCGTGTTTGGGACGCACTGTGCATGCATGGGCAGCATGCTTTTGGCACGCGCTGTGCATGCACAGGCAGAGAACCGGTAGTGATCTGCAGAGGATTTCACCACTGTGTAACCCCAAATAGTTCACTGCTTTTTACGAATAACTTTCCTTGGTGAAAATAGCAGAGGGTAAGATTTGTTTAGACAAGATCTTTTCATTTCAGCCTACTGGTCCCATAGCTCTTCCATGTAATCAAATCCTTTTTTCCCCCATTCCTCTTGCTCAGTCAGAGGCAGATGTCACAAGTCTGATATAATTTTGCTACTGAAATTTTTTATTCCATTCTGCAGGATTGTATGTACATGGCACTATAAGCTATCCTCAGGGGCTGCCCCAAAGAAGAGGGAGTCAAACTAGTCTCCAAAGCACCTGAAGGTAGGACAAGAAGCAATGGGTGGGAACTAATCAAGGAGAGAAGCAACTTAGAACTAAGGGGAAATTTCCTGACAGTTAGAACAATTAATCAGTGGAACAACTGGCCTGCAGAAGTTGTAAATGCTCCAATACTGGAAGTTTTTAAGAAGATGTTAAACAGATGAGACAGATGATAACCATCTGTCTGAAGTGGTGTTGGGTTTCTGCCTAAGCAGGAGGTTGGATTAGGTCCCTACCAACTCTGTTGTTCTGCTCTGTTCTGTTCTCTTCCTCTTCCTCTTCCTCTTCCTCTTCCTCTTCCTCTTCCTCTTCCTCTTCCTCTTCCTCTTCCTCTTCCTCTTCCTCTTCTAGCTGGAAACATTTAGCATGGATCTCCATTTTGTTCCAGATTGGACAGTTGCTTCATTTCATGTAGCAAAGGAAGTTTATAAACAAAACCATCCAGTGCAGATGCTACATATTCATTGCTGTATCCTTTGGAAGACATACTCACGATTTTCCATTGCATCCTGAGTCCTATGTTGGTACAATTCAATTGAGATTCCATGAAATATATCAGGTATGTTCTGTATAGTATTGTTATTACCCTTACCTGTCTTGTTAGAAATTTCCCCTGCTGGACACCGAAGGCAATCATAGCAGCAAAATGGCTTTCCTTCTCTTTTTATCTTGCTATACCCTGAAAAGCAATGGTAGTTGCATACAGAAAAGGGCTGTGCCTGTTGATAATTAATAATGGGATATTTGTGAATTTGTCCTTAATAGTCAGAATTATTACAGTTGAAGATTTTGTATTCCCCTGGCTCTGATATGCATACTGAATATTTCTACCTAGATATAATATTGGCATATGTAGGCCTGATTAGGGTAGATTGCAGGGGTAATAAAGAAATATAATTTTATGTTGTTTTATTCTATTTTACATGTTTAGGTATCAAATTATTGTATTTTATACTATAATTATTGTATTTTACCCTATTTTAATTTTAAATTGTTGGTTTAGAATTTTATCGGTAATATGTGTTTGAATCTGTACGTTGATATGGCCTATAGGCTAATATACCATATTTTTTGGACTATAAGACACCCCCCCCCCAAAGTAGTTGGAAATGTCTGTGCATCTTATAGAGCAAATGTTGTTGAAGCCCCACCCACCCGCCGGGCCCCATGCTTCAGCCTCTGCATCCCAGCAATTTGCCTCCTTGCAGCAAACAGCAAACAGCCTGGTAAGCTTAAGCACAGCCTGATTTAGTATGAGCAGCTGATTGGTGGTTGAATTGGCCTCCTAGAATATCAATGATCACCTGTTCCAGGCTGCGGGGATTGCAGTTGCCTATTGCCACCTCTGTGCACCCCATTTTCAGCCCCCACACATCCCATTTTCTGCATATCCCATTTAGCGGCAGTAAGTGGTGCAATCCCTGTAGCTGGAACAGCTGATTGTAGGTATTCCAGGAGGCTGATCCCACCACCAATCAGCTGCTTGTGCTAAATCAGGCTCTGCTGAAGCTGATCAGGCTTTTTTTCTTGTTTTCTTCCCCAAAAGCTAGGTGTGTCTTATAGTTTGGAATGTCTTAAAGTCTGAAAAATATGGTATATATAGACTGAAAATTGATTGTCAACTCAATCCATTTATAAAGTTCCTAACCCAAGACTGACATTCATTTGGAACCATGAAACTTGTAGAGACCCTTATGATTCTGGACAAATATTCAAAAAGTTTATGAAAGTTAAAAAGTTGAAAAGGAGCCTGAGTGGCGTAGGAGGCTAATGCCTCCTACTAAGGCAGCATTTAACATCCAGCGGCCTGCAATTACTGCGAGTTCAATTCTCACCAGGCTCAAGGTCGACTCAGCCTTCCATCCTTTCTAAGGTGGGTAAATTGAGGATCCAGTTTGTGCGGGCAATAAGCTGACTTTGTATAAATATACAGAAGTATGAAGGCTATTGCTTAATGCATTGTAAGCCGCCCTGAGTCTCCGGAGAAGGGTGGCATATAAATCAAATTTTTTTAAAAAAGTTGCTGATTACACCAGGCTGAAGAAACCAAGCTGGAGCATAGCCAGATTGTGATAAGCAAAGCACTTAGTCTTCCTAGACCTAGGAAGTTTAGGACATTTCAGCTGATGCAGAATCTGGCTTGATTGGTTGGTGAAATCAGTTTCTGGATGGGACATTAAACAAAGATTTTCCTTTTATACATACTTGAAATATTTAATTAACAATAGAAGTAGCAATAGCATTTAGACTTATATACTGCCTCAAGATGCTTTACAGCACTCTCTGGGTGGGTTACAATGTCAGAATTATTTGAATCTTGTCCTCAACAATCTGACTTCTCATTTCACTGACCTCAGAAGGATGGAAGGCTGAGTAAACTTGAGCCCCGTTGGGATCAAACAATATTGAACTTAACCACTGCACCACCAGGGCTCGTCATCATCAATTAGGTAAAGGTAAAGGTTCCCCTCACACATATGTGCTAGTCATTCCTGACTCTAGGGGGCGGTGCTCATCTCCGTTTCAAAGCTGAAGAGCCAGTGCTGTCCAAAGACGTCTCTGTGGTCATGTGGCTGGCATGACTAAATACCAAAGGTGCACAGAATGCTGTTATCTTCCCATCAAAGGTGGTCCCTATTTTTCTACTTGCATTTTTTATGTGCTTTCGAACTGCTAGGTTGGCAGAAGCTGGGACAAGTAATGGGAGCTCACCCTATTACGAGACATGGCACGAGGGATTCAAACCGCCAAACTGCTGACCTTTCAATCGACAAGCTCAGCATCTCAGCTACTGAGCCACCCCATCCTTTATATCATCGATTACTTAAGCACATATACCAAAAATTCTCATGAGTCTATTTAAATAATGGGATGCTGATTTCACCAATTTTGAAATTTACATAGAACTTACTTGGTTAAACATGGTCGGCCAGATAATATTCTCTGCAGAAATCTTGAGCAGCTTGTTTGGGGAACCAAACGGATCTACCTTCCCAACTTTGACTCGATGGAAGGATTGGTTGGGCAAAATGACCCAGTTGATCACATCGAAGCCAATTGCTAGCTCTCCCTTTTGATCAAAGAATATCCTGTCTCCAGCACTGTTATTAAATGAAACAGTTCTCAGGTGCTTATGAAGCTAGAGAAGTAATGGGAAAAAGTAATAAAAAATGTGATCGTGCACAGCTAAGGATTTATATATATTTTTTGGCAACTATGGATAAATAGTACATCAGAATCCCCATGTATATTAATAGGCTGGAAGGAAAGAAGGAAGGGAGGAATATATTCTTGTCCCTCTCTCCCCGTCTTTAGTTACAACATGTGTCTTATTGTAATTTTTAATGTGATTTTATATATTTATGCATATATTTATGGTTTAACTTTAATGTTGTAACCTGCATGCCCAGAGTTGCCTTGTGGTGTGATGGGCTGAAAACAAACTTCATTAATAAGTATGGAAGGAAGGAAGGAAGGAAGGAAGGAAGGAAGGAAGGAAGGAAGGAAGGAAGGAAGGAAGGAAGGAAGGAAGGAAGGAAGGTAGGTTTCTATGGAGATTCTCAGTTATCCAGGTCATGGTTTTCTTTTTTCTTTTTTTCTTCTTTCTGCATTTCCTTCAAATTTAAGGAAACAAATCCTTTATTGTTTCTACATCTCCCATATCAGTGGGGGTCATGCTTAAGACATACAAAAATACTAGCAAAAGATTCTATTGTTGTCTCCTGCCAGCGGCCAGCAGAGCTGGCAGCAGAGTCAGACAGAGAGGCAGTTGAGGCAGAATTTGGGCCAGTTCTGCGGGCTGGGGAAAGCTTGGACAAGGGCTCTGCATCAGAGGCAAAGACGGAGGTAGATGGCAGTGAGGCAGAGGAACAGCTGGGACCCGTTCCCAGTGCACACATACACAGAGCTGCCAGAAGACAAGAACAACTCAGAAAGCAGGATTAATTCGGGAGTAAAGCTACACCTTAGAGGTGATTGGCCCCTCCCATAAGAAATAAAAGAAGAGTGAACAGGGAGTGGGCTTTTGCAGTAAACAATTTGTTCGTTCCATGACTCTGAGAGACTCTGTGCCAGGTTTTGCTTTGTACCATGGTTGGAAACAAATTATGTGGCAGCTTGCCAAATGAGATAAGATGTGTTGAGAAATATTTCTTTAAAAAACTGTTTGGATAAATCTTGCTGACTGTGAATGAACATAGTTCACAGTCATGTAAATGAAAGAGGTTTTGCTGGAATCAATTCCTGCCTCCTGCTTGTTAAGGGAGCCTAGGTCAGAACATCTATCTATTGTATTAATCATTCTTACTTAATATATAAAGGGCATTCAACCTCTTACTCTTACCTGCCACACATACCGATTCCACCTCTTAAGTTCTGAGACATTTCCTTTCATCTTGAGCTGGTATTTTGATGAAAGCAGAGCTTGCAAAGCATGTGCCACAGCATGGACTGCATTGTAGACACTGTAACTCTGACCAGTCATCCTGGTGTCAAACACTGACTGAGGAAGGGTCTCCAGCTGCTCCTCACCTGTGCATTCATTCACAGCATCCTCCGCTAACATGGCTTTGGAGAAAGAACACTCAAATGCTTTTTCCCAAAACACTCTGATCAAACTGTCTTCCTCTGCAGAAGTAAATTTTCTCATCTGAAGAAACCTCTGGAAACCCAAGACATCCTTTGAGGAAACTTCAAAAGACAGTGAACCATGAATGAAATCCATAGTTCGATATCTTTGAAAAGGGAGTGATGAGAACTCCATCTGGGCTGGCATTATCCAAATTTTGTCTTTTTTCTTCACTGTCACATTCTCGTAGTCTGAAATATAGGGCAACATTCTCAGAACGACTATCTCCTGGTTTTCACTTTGGACAATCAAAGCATTGGCAGTACTGGTCATAATAACATTGTAGACTTTTATATAATTTGTCACAAGATTATATATTTCATTGGAAACTGATGACTTTGGTAACTCTTCCACAAAGTCAAAGCAAATCCCTTTCTGAGAAAACAAGGCGAGTTTATTCTGTAGAAACCTGTCTCGTTTCTCATCACTTTGGACAATTAATCCAATCCATATCCATTGAAAATAGAGCAGCAATTGGATCATTGCCTTAATTTGAAGATCTTCATTTGGAAATGCCCGATGCAAGAAAACATCCCGTGTGCTGACATCCAAAACTGGAGCAGAGCCATATGTCACCTAATATAATTTAAAATAATTATAAGAATTATAAATTATAAGAAATAATTTAAAAAGAAGTTAAAACAGAACATGTGTCTAAGAATAAAGACTTCTGCAGAATCAACTGCTATATTGAGATATTGTCCAAAACTCGCCTGGACTATTGTAATGCTCTCTACATGGGGCTCCCCTTGGGGTGCACCCGGAGGCTCCAACTGGTCCAGAATGCGGCCGTGCGGGTGATTATGGGAGCGACAGGGCGCTCCCACGTGACACTTCTCCTGCGCAAGCTGCACTGGCTTCCAGTGGTCTTCTGGGTGCGCTTCAAGGTGTTAATTTTGACCTTTAAAGCGCTCCATGGCATAGGACCGGGGTATTTGCGGGACCGCCTGCTGCTACCGATAACCTCCCACTGGCCAGTATGCTCACACAGAGAGGGCCTCCTCAGGGTGCCATCAGCCAAGCAATGTCGGCTGGCAGCCTCCAGGGGGAGAGCCTTCTCTGTGGGGGCACCCGCCCTGTGGAACGAGCTGCCTCCTGAAATTCGTTTGATCCCGGACCTCCGGGCTTTCCGAAAGGCCCTTAAGATCTATTTATTCCAACAAGCCACCCTTGCTTGATTGATTTTAACGGGGTTTTCTAAATTTTTGGTATTATTAATTTTTAGGGTTTTAAATTGGGTATTTTAACTGGTTTTTAGACTTTTATATTGGAACGCCGACGATTTAATCAAATTGTAAATTTTTTAATATTTGTATTATATGTGTTTTAATCTGGCTGTTCACCGCCCTGAGTCCCTCTCCCAGGGAGAAGGGCGGTATATAAATTGAAATAAATAAATAAATAAATAAATAAATAAATAAATACCAAGAAAACAAACTCTAGTTTCTATTTGCATTCTAAAAACAGAATATAAAATGAATGTCTTTTTCCTTTTTTTTTTTTTTTGTATGACTGTGTTATAAGACTATTGATTGCTAAATAAATGTCATTAAATCATTGACTCTTAGTTACTACACAGATTTACTCCGTAACAATCTTTCTCTAACCTGGTCTTTCAGATGTCCCAATCGTTTTAAAACTATAAGTTTATTAAATGCCTGGGAAAGCATAGAGAACATGCTATTGTTGTGGTAGCCAGGAGACTACAATGCTACTGCAGAATAAGAGTTTGGCTTGCCAAAGTACCAGCCCTTTATAAAAAATACTTGCACACTTCCCAAGATGTGCCATAAGACGGTGAGCTGGCTTTGCACCAGAGAGAAAGATGAGTGGTTTTTCCTGCAGCATCACCCAAGGTCCCCTCCATTCATGGAGCTACCTCACAAATGGTCATTGCAACTGGGAAAGTTCAGAGCCATCAGGAATCTGGCTCTGAACTGCACAGAGAACCAACTTGTCTCTCCACCGAAGTGATACCTAGTTATCTACTTGCAAAAAACATACTTTCGAATTGAACAGAAGGTGGAGAGAAGTTGGTGGATAGTAGCTGAAATGATTGACAAGAGCTGACCCTGCAATTCAGTGGTGGAATGCTGCCAGTTTAACAACTGGTTCAGTGAGCATGCCTAAGGTGCTTGCGCGCAGCACTAAAAATGGAGCATTTAGAAGCTCAGCTGCTTACCTTCCAAGTCAGCAATGGTAAGTAGAACGGGGGGGAGAACTAGCTGTGCCGCATGATTGAGATGAACTACAAAGCAGGAAATAAAGAACAGAATAGAGCGTGAGCAGGTGGGTAGGGCCAACTTATTGTTGGCGCTACCGGTTCTCCTGTACCGGTCCAAATTGGCTGAATTCCACCTCTGATGCCATGTGGAGCTAGAGTTCAAACCACTGGAGCTGAGACATCTCCAGTGTCATTAGCCAGTGTGCCTTTTCTAGAGAACATGTTTGTGCATTGAATGATACCTGTTTTAAGATTGGCTGATGAAGTTTTCAAACAAATGTTTCTTAATGATCTGATTTTCACTAGGAGTTTGTGCTATATAGCCTTGAAAGCTTTGAATTAATTCCCATCAATTAATTCATTAAAAGAAGTTTTAAAATTTACTTATTTTCTCTCTCCCCCCACCTTTCTCTGTCACACACAAACATATTTTCATGGTACCATAATTTAAAAAAAAATCTTGCTGACTTACACAAAACAGATACAGATTAAAATATCTAAGGTAACAACAAAACAACCATTAAAACAGAGGAAAAATAGAAATAAAATACAAATAGGATAAATGAGGGGAGGGCAAGATTTACACCACAGAAATGTTCTCCGAAACTTTCTGGACTCCAGAAGCAACCAAAAATCAGAATAGATAATAAATGGTTACTTCTCCAATAGTGGTAGAGAACATTTTCAATAAAATAAAATTTTTCCAATACATCTTGGTCTTACTTTTATTGTTATTCAAGGTTTATCCATTTTATTTTCAGAATGTATTGAATTATTCATTGAACACAAAAAACAGGGGGGCTTTTGCAGGTTGAAATCTGGGAAGGCATTTTTGTTTGATAATTAGAATGTACGAATGTAGTCTTTTGCTATATTTGCAAAGTGGAATAGGATCTTGTACAGACAGTCCCTATTTTTATATCAGTGGCTAACAGAAGGAACAAAGAGATATACTTAAATTAAAATTATTGAAAGAAGAAGAAGAAGAAGAAGAAGAAGAAGAAGAAGAAGAAGAAGAAGAAGAAGAAGAAGAAGAAGAAGAAGAAGAAGAAGAAGAAGAAGAAACAACTTAAACTTAGTTGATACCTAAGATGCTGGCAGCAATCCATATCAACCATCAACGCCAGTCAGTGATATTTGTGATACATTTTTAGATGTTCAATTGACTGAGTTTCATGTTTAATGAATAAAAGAGATAATATTCCATCAATTAAGTTATATTACTATGGGAAAACAAAAGAAATCCGGGAAGCCCCACATTGTAATTTAAGATTTATATTTGTTTTTACCAGCGTCTATGTCCACATTTTTTACATGCCCTTCTTTTGGAATAGAAGATGTTACCTGTGGGATTTTGTAAATGCTCAGAATGTTTGACATAAACTGACAAATGAAAGCATTATGTCCTGCAAGAACAGTTACTGCATTGTCTTTGAGATCACACTTGTAGTTTGGGATGAATCTTCCCTTTGAAGAAAGAAGTTCCATGGAAGCAATATAAATCCACCTTGCCAGGGAATAGCTGTTGAAATCATGTATGCCCAGTGTGATATTAGGCAAAATGCAGAGATTTTCATTGATTTCTTTGATTGCAAATTCCAAGGCCAGGATATGTTGAAAATTCTGAAGATGAATTCTGAAATGAAGTGTTAGAAACTTTGTTACATTTCTTCTGGTTCAGAAAAGCAATATTGCTGCATGGTCATTTATATTTTTTTACTTGTTCTTTGGAAGACATGATTTGACCGGTCTAGAATAAAGAGAAAATCTAAATAGATTAATAATCCAACCGAAGACTTTTTTGAGAGCAGAAAATCATGTAGGGCAGATGCTTGAAATCAAACTTGTCTCAAAGGTTCTTAACAATGAAATGGAATTTCCTATCCTTGTTCCTATGTTTAATATTTCCCTTTTGTAAATTAGAGAAATACAAATTAGGCAGTGGTGGGATCTAGCTGGTTTAACAACCGGCTCGGTGATTGCACGCTGCGTGCAGGTGCACAATTTTATGAAAACTTACTTTCCTCATTACTGCTAGGGAGTAACACAGCTGAGGTGTGGCAATCAGCTCTGCCGTATGTATCATCTGAGAAGATCAGCTGATACACGCAGCTAAAGTGCAGGGACAGGTGGGTCCATCTGATCATCGGAGTGAACCGGTTCACCCCCAGATGATCATCGGAGCTATGGGTTCACTCGAACTGGTCCGAACTGGTAGAATACCATTCCTGAAATTAGGTATAATTGGATTCTTCACACCACTAAAAGAACTGAAGTTTTATGCAAGAGTAGAGGAATCATCCTAGCTCAGGGGTCATGGTGAGAGAAGGAGAAGGAGAAGGAGAAGGAGAAGGAGAAGGAGAAGGAGAAGGAGAAGGAGAAGGAGAAGGAGAAGGAGAAGGAGAAGGAGAAGGAGAAGGAGAAGGAGAAGGAGAAGGAGAAGGAGAAGAGGGTGCAGACGGGGAAGGAGAAGGAGAAGGAGAAGGAGAAGGAGAAGGAGAAGGAGAAGGAGAAGGAGAAGGAGAAGGGGGTGCAGACAGGGAAGGAGAAGGAGAAGGAGAAGGAGAAGGAGAAGGAGAAGGAGAAGGAGAAGGAGAAGGAGAAGGAGAAGGAGAAGGAGAAGGAGAAGGAGAAGGAGAAGGAGAAGGAGAAGGGGGTGCAGACAGGGAAGGAGAAGGAGAAGGAGATGGAGAAGGGGGTGCAGACAGGGAAGGAGAAGGAGAAGGAGAAGGAGAAGGAGAAGGAGAAGGAGAAGGAGAAGGAGAAGGAGAAGGAGAAGGAGAAGGAGAAGGAGAAGGGGGTGCAGACGGGGAAGGAGAAGGAGAAGGAGAAGGAGAAGGAGAAGGAGAAGGAGAAGGAGAAGGAGAAGGAGAAGGAGAAGGAGAAGGAGAAGGAGAAGGAGAAGGAGAAGGAGGAGGAGGAGGAGAAGGACAAGGAGAAGGAGAAGGAGAAGGAGAAGGGGGTACAGACGGGGAAGGAGAAGGAGAAGGAGAAGGAGAAGGAGAAGGAGAAGGAGAAGGAGAAGGAGAAGGAGAAGGAGAAGGAGAAGGAGAAGGAGAAGGGGGTGCAGACGGGGAAGGAGAAGGAGAAGGAGAAGGAAAAGGAGAAGGAGAAGGAGAAGGAGAAGGAGAAGGAGAAGGAGAAGGAGAAGGGGGTGCAGACGGGGAAGGAGAAGGAGGAGAAGGAGAAGGAGAAGGAGAAGGAGAAGGAGAAGGAGAAGGAGAAGGAGAAGGAGAAGGAGAAGGAGAAGGAGAAGGATGAGAAGAAGCAATTTCCTACTTACAGCTAGGGTAAATAATCTGTCTCTTTGAATATCTATGTAATGATGCTATAGTAAGGAAAGAGAACTTACTTGATTGTAACTCAAATAATGAAAACAAAAACAATATAAATAATGATCACAAACGCAAACACACAATGCATATTTTAAATAAAATAAACATTGCCTTCACTCTGGAGAAACTCCCAAACAAATATCTTGCCAGAATAAATACCTTGGATTTTTTCCCCATCTTACTCCTTTAAAAAATAACTACATGACTCAAGAGGTAACTTTATATTTGTACCTATAATTGCTGTAAGAAAATTTGGAAGCTTCTTCTTTCTATTTCTTTTTTTTATTCTTCTCCTTTGTTAGTTCTTGTTTCTTTTTCTTTTTTGCAATAAAAATTAATAAGTAATAATTACATGAAATCATCAACTGTTTCTTCTGATGGATTCCTTACTAATGTCATGGAGCTTGAAAACATGGACATTTGAGAAGTAATTCCACCAACAACCAGATCTTCTGAATGATATTTCTTATACTTAATAAGGACTGGGTCTCCCACATTGCATTTACTGAGAGGAATATAATGTGTCATCCGAGGCAATAACATGAATAAAGTTGCAAGGAACAAAATCATGTTGGAGAACCGATGTTTTTTTGTGGGGTGAAATGTACCATGTAAAGAATCAGACTGAAAAAGCTTTAGGTTCACCACTTGCATTGCAAGACAGGGGGGAAAAAGATAATATGAATATCCTACAGTTTTATTTCATTGTTTTGTTCTGTTCCTTATGTCTCCAGAGGAACTTGAAGTAATTATGGAAATTTTCATAATGGCAGGAAGGTAATCATTATATGCTTGGGGAAGGTGTTGCTATGATGTAGTTGAAGAATACTTGGCATGTTTTCCAAAAACCAACAGTAGCTATTTTTGTGAAACTATGAGATTTTTTTAAAAAATGAATATGTGGCATGATTATCATGTTTGACTCCTAGTGAACATACCGATAGATCTTGTCCATGACAATCTTTCTCAAAACTGTTCTTTCCCAGTCTTCCAATAAAGCACTCATCACCATTGCATGTGTATCACTCCATTTTACTACTGATTGCCCTCTTCTTATTTTTCCTTCCACCTTTCCCAGCATTAAACACTTCTACAGAGAGTTGGCTCTTTACATAATTAATTTGGGATGTGGTGGCTCAGTGGCTAAGACGCTAAGATTGTTGATTGAAAGGTAGGCAGCAGGGCCGGATCTTCCTACAGGCTAACTAGGCTTCAGCCTAGGGCCTCAAGATCAAGAGGGGCCTACATTCAAATTGTTAGCAAAATTAAAATTACACTATTCTAAAAACAGTGAACACTAAAACACTGAACCGAAAAAAAATGGGAGGTGAAAGGGCCTCATAAGTGGAATAGCCTAGGGCCTCTTTTCATCTAAATCTGGCCCTGGTTGGCAGTTCAGTGATTCAAATCCCTAGTGCTGCATAATGGGGTGAACTCCCATTACTTGTCTTGGCTTCTGCCAACCTAACAGTTCAAAAGCACGAAAAAAATGCAGGTAGAAAAATAGGGACCACCTTTGGTGGGAAGTTAACAGTGTTCCATGTGCCTTTGGTGTTTAGACATGTTGCCTCTTCAGCTTTGAAACAGAGATAAGCACTGCCTCCTAGAGTCGGGAATAACTAGCACATGTGTGTGAGGGGAACCTTCACTTTTTATGATAGTTTGACTCTGGTCTCTTGTGATTTCAGTGCAGCCATAGCATCACTGGATCCTTTATTCCAAACCCTCTGAGCTAGTCCAGAAAGATATCATGATTCTTGGTATTAAAAGTTTTTAAGGCATCAAGGAAAGATGGAACGTGAGTACCACCTCTATCCTGCTCCCACCAGAGACTACCCAAAGACATAATCAATGTTTCAATTCCATACTAAAGTCTGAAACCTCACTGAAAGATTCTAAGTAATCTATTTCTTTTAGAATTCCCTGAGGTTACAGCTTGGTTGTTTTCACCACAACCATTTCCTAAAAAGGAAAATTGGATCCAGGGCAAAAATTATCAAATACAATTGGATCTATTCTTGGTTTCATGCATCAATGGAACCATCCTTGTTCTAAATATTACATTTTCCACTGTCTGAACGTAATCACATGTTGTATCCCAAGAAGCCTTGGCTAACCAGGAGGGGCATGAGTTACTCAAAACAATGACCCCATGGTTTCACATGCTTATTGCCACAAAGTAGGCCTAAATGGATCTCTAGAAGGATCTTTGTTCTTGAATCTGGCTGGATCTCTAGAAGGATCTTTGTTCTGGAAGGCAGATGTTTCAATAAAGAAGACATTATTTTATTGAGTGGACCAGCTATCTTACACATAGGAGCCTTAGCAGAATTTGAAAATATTGTGAGGCAGAACTGCAGACATTCATTAGACTTTATTTATGAATTCTACTCTGAAACAGAAATGTATGTTTCATCAAGTGTCATCAAAAGTTTGGATTTTGGAAGTCAAGAGGGAAGAATGGCTAATTTTGATTTTATTTATTTATTTATTTTATTCATTCATTTTAATTCAACTTATATACCACCCTTCTCCCCAGGGGGACTCAGGGCGGTGAACAGCCAAATTTAAAACACATATAATACAAATGTTAAGAAAAACTAAAATAGATTAAATAATGGCCTTGACAAATTAAAATCCAAAACTGCACAATCAAAATATCCCAATTTAAAAACCCAACATCGATTAAATTTAAAAATTTAAAAACCCTATTAAAACTGTTTATGCTAGGCCGGCTTGTTGGAAAAGATAGGTCTTCAGGGCTTTTCGGAAAGCGCGGAGGTCTGGAATCAATCGTATCCCAGGAGGTAGCTCATTCCACAGGTTGGGTGCTCCCACAGAGAAGGCTCTTCCCCTGGGGGCTGCCAGCCAATATTGCTTGGCCAATGGCACCCTGAGGAGGCCCTCTCTGTATGAGCGTATTGGCCGGTGGGAGGTTATAGGTGGCAGGCGGTCTCGCAAATATCCCGGACCTCTGCCATGGAGCGCTTTAAAGGTGAGAACCAACATCTTGAACTGCACCCGGAAGACCACCGGGAGCCAGTGCAACTTGTGCAGGAGAGGTGTTACGTGGGAGTGCCCTGTTGCTCCCATAATCACCCGTGTGGCTGCATTCTGGACCAGCTGGAGCCTCCGGGTGCACCTCAAGGGGAACCTCATGTAGAGAGCATTACAATAGTCCAGGCGAGATGTGACGAGGGCATGGGTGACTGTGCATAAGGAGTCCCGATCCAGAAAGGGGCGCAACTGATTAAATATGATATGTATTAGAAATTTGGGGATGAAATTCTGAGGGTATGTTTCCATGCTTCCAAAAATAACCAGACAATTCAGTTATTTACTTATTTTTATTATTTATCATTTTTTTCACCATTCCTTATTCATATATTCATAACTTATTTTATTTATAGGAGCCTGTCTCATAGTTTTGGTAAGCACAGGATTAAAAAGCAACTAATTAAGAAGAAACAATAACAAACAAAAATAACAGAAAAAAAGTATTGAAGTAGAGTTGGAAAGGGTTTTTATTAATTCAGTACAGATTGGTCAACATATACTACCAATAAACACTTTCCTACATTTGAGCTATCATTTAATTTCCATGTGTGTGTGTGTATACTTGTACAGAAAGACATACAGTACGTTTTATGTGTGCACAGATATATATGTCCATATGTCCATAAGTACATAAGTACATATGTACATAAACACACTTTTTGGAACTTTACTGTTTGTTAGTAGCATTTCTTTGTATTCTTACATTGAATTGATTGTATTCAGTCTCTGTTTAAAAGCAATCCTTAAAGTTATTCCTATAAATAGTCAAATATGTAACCTCTTCTCATTCCATTCAAGTCTCTTTTAGATGTTTACCTTTTACCAAAAGTTTTTCTATGATCTATGTGAGTTATTAGTGAGTGATTCTTAATAAGACAAATTAAGTTTCTGTCATAATGTGGAGACATTATAATGCACTGGACTAAAAGAGTTAGTTTTACTTCTTTATCAGCTGCTCCTTTCTGTTCAAATCAGGCCTCAGAACAATAATGTAGCATTTAGGGGCAAAGATGCAAATCAGTAATCCAGCTGCAGAAGCCAAAATGGAGAAGATCTCCACAGCCACCATATATTTCCCCTTGGTACTCAAATAGGTGGGAACAAAGGATATCCAGACACTACAAAACACCAACATGCTAAAAGTAATAAATTTGGCTTCATTGAAACTATCAGGCAGCTTCCTAGCAAGGAAAGCCACTGTAAAACTGATGAGAGTCAAGAAACCCATAAAATCAAGAGTAGTATAAAACATTATGGATGAACCTTCATTACATTCCAGAACAATTTCTTCAGATAAAGAATATGTGTCTGAATCTGGGAATGGAGGAGAAATTGCCAGCCACACACTGCAAATTGTGACTTGTATCAGGGAGCAAGACAAGACAATAGTGTAAGCCAGTCTTTTTCCCACCCATTTCCTCATTTTGGAACCTGGCTTGGTGACCATGAAAGCAAGAACAACAATGGTTGTTTTCCCCAATATACAAGAAATAGCTACAGAGAAAATGATGCCAAAAACAGTTTGCTGCAAGAGACATTTCACCTGATCTGGTTGCCCAATGAAGAGCAAAGTGCAAAGGAAGGAGAGGAGGAGAGCAATAAGAAGAATGTAGGTGAGGTTCCTGTTGTTGGCTTTGACAATGGGAGTGTCGCGCTGTTTAATGAAGATCCCAAATACCATGGCTGAGAAGAAAGAAAAAAAGACAGTGACACTGGTCAAGGCAATTCCCAAGATTTCTTCATATGACAAAAATGTGATCTGTTTTGGAATACAAGTAATTTGAGCTTTATTTGGGTATTGATCCACTGAACACCAGAAACAGTCATCTGCATCTGAAAAAGAAATAATTTCAGTTGTATTTAAAGTTTATAAATGTCAGACCCAGCCCAAAAATAACACAGAACAGCCAAACTTCAGTTCTTTATTTGCTCATACTACATAGACAGAATCTTGCCAGACTAAACCTATATTACTCTAACCGTAATTGATACGTCCTGAAGATTCTAGGGAATGGCTATCCTAAAACTTCCTCTTTCTTTGATCCAGGTTCATGGTTGTGATTTATTTTGTCTCATTCCCCTACCTTCCCTAGAAGGTGCTCCTATACTCCTGGGAAACTGCTACTTCATACCATCTCCCCCTTCATAGACATTCCACCACGATAAATGACAAAAGTAAGCTAACTTTCATAGTAAAGTCTAAATGCTTTTCATTTAGCCTTTCTACTAAAGATGCCTTAACTTGAGAAGACCTTTTACCTTGATATTGTTCATTTACTTAAGTATAAAAACTCTTCATTTGAATGAAAAAGGATGAAGTTAGGATATGATTTAAGACAATTCAGTTTTCATAATTTAGAAATTATACTATATTTTATTCTTTCAAAATTCCTTCGCAGCTTGCTAATATTGTTAACTTGCAAAACATCTCTGGCCTGCTCTCAAGTTGCCATAGGGAAGGGGGATGGGAAAATGGTGAAGCAGCACGGCAGCCAAAACAAAAGCACATTCCAGACATATCTCTCTCAAGGCTGTCTCCCAGGGTTACCCACAACAGCTGGAGGGGAGCGATCTCTACAACCTGCCAAACTGTTCCATTGACAAATGTGACTGATGATACACCTTGAGGGGAGGGGATTAATGCTAGATTTGTTGATGTTTCTTTTCCCATTAGCCCTCTATGTAAGGGAGTTGTTGCTTCAGAATAGAATAGAATAGAATAGAATAGAATAGAATAGAATAGAATAGAATAGAATAGAATAGAATAGAATAGAATAGAATAGAATAGAATAGAATAGAATAGAATAGAATAACAGTGTTGGAAGGGACCTTGGAGATCTTCTAGTCTAACCCCCTGCCCAGGCAAGTAACCCTACACCACTTCAGACAAATGATTATCCAATCTCTTCTTAAAAATTTCCAGTGTTGGAGCATTCACAACTTCTGCAGGAAGATTTTCCACTTATTAATTGTTCTAACTGTCAGGAATTTTCTCCTTAATTCTAAGTTGCTTCTCTCCTTGATTAGTTTCCATCCATTGCTTCTTGTTCTACTCTCAGGTGCTTTGGAGAATAGTTTGACTCCCTTTTCTTTGTGGCAACCCCAGAGATATTGGAACACTGCTATCATGTCTTCCCTAGTCATTCTTTTCATTAAATTAGACATATCCAATTCCTACAACTGTTCTTCATATGTTTTAGCCTCCAGTCCCCTAATCATCTTTGTTGCTCTTTTCTGCACTCTTTCTAGAGTCTCAACATCTTTTTTTACATCGTGGAGATCAAAACTGAATGCAATATTCCAAGTATGGTCTTACCAAGGCATTATAAAGTGCTATTAACACTTCACATGATCTTGATTCTATCCCTCTGTTTTTGCACCCGAGAACTGTGTTGGCTTTTTTTAGCAGCTGCTGCACCTGCTGGCTCATATCTACATGGTTTTCCACTAGGATTCCAAGATCCCTCTCACAGTTACTACTATTGAGCAAAGTACCACATATATGGTACCGGTGCATTTTGTTTTTCTTGCCTAAATGTAGAACCTTATTTTTTTCACTGTTAGATAGTGCCCAATGTTCAAGTCTGTCAAGATCCTTCTGTATCTTGAGCCTATTTTCTGGAGTATTGGCTATTCCTGCCAGCTTGGTGTCATCTGCAAATTTGATGAGTTCCCCATCTATCCCTCATCCACGTCATTGATGAAGATGTTGATGAGTTCTGGGCCTAAAACAAAGCCTTGGGGTAGCCCAGTGCATACTTCCCTCCATGTAGATACAGTTCCATTGAGGACTACATGTTGAGTGCTGTTGGTCAGCCAGTTACGAATCCATCTGGTGGTGATCCTGTCTAACCCACATTTTTCTACTTTGTCTAGTAATAGGTTATGGTGTAGTTTATGAAATGCTTTTCTGAAGTCCAAGTAAATTTTATCGACAGTATTTCTCTGGTCCACTAATTTTGTCACTTTGTCAAAGAATACAATAAGATTAGTGTGGCATTATCTGTTTCTGACAAACCCATGTTTTTGGTTATTACTTTGTTTGCTTCTAGGTGTTCAGTGATTCGTTGCTTGATTATCTTTTCCAGATAATCCTTTCCATTCCCCATGTTCAGCCCTTATAGGATAATGCTTCATTTCACAACCTAAGACAACCTTATGAAGAAAAAACCCTGTGTGAGAGTTTATGAATATTCAGTGCTGTATTCTGATAAAGCCATGATCAAGCATGCTCCTGAGGAAAGGAGAAGATAATATTAGATGTAAAGAATTCTTGCACCCCAAAGCTTTTTGCTTTCAAATAGTAGTCCCTATCTATCTGAAATTACTGTGAACTTGTTAAACCTGTAATTTAATTTCTGGAAAACTTATTAGAATTTTCCTTTCGTGATATTTCTTACCCGCCTTATTTGAGATCTTCCCTTCTGGACACCGGAGGCAATCATAGCAGCAAAATGGCTTCCCTTCTATTTTCATCTTACTATAACCTGAAACACAATGATCATTGCATGCAGAAATGGGTTGCACCTGTTGAAAATTAATAATGGAATATTCAGAAATTATTCCTTAATATTCAGAAATTCTTGTATTTCAGATGCACTGATTCCACAACTTTTCCTATATATATATTTCATATTTTTCTGTTTGGCTATCGCATGAATATATTATTCATTTGGCACATTTCTGTGGTGTAAATTGTAGAGGTTCCTCAGAAAATAAATTTTCTATTTAATATTCTTAATCTTAGAATGACATCATTCTTAAAATTGGAATCATAAACATTTGTAAGAACAGTTATTATGGTCTTCACTCCATTTCACTGTGTGGCATCAGGAAGGCATCTGGCCAGTAAATGCTCAGCTTTATCTAATCACCCCAACTTTACCCTGAATTAAGTGATTACAAGGTCATAAAAGGAGAGCAATATTATGATTTTCACTACATTCCTTATTCTACAAATACTTGAAAATATACCATGTGATGTGGATATAGGTATCTGTATTTATGTAATATTTATTAAGGATCTACAGTCACAGACCAAAACAAAACTAAAAGAATGATATGCCAAAAAGAAATTGCACCACAGTAGCTACATATGCTTGTAATCATCTTCAGTTCTGATGGTTTCTGTCTAGATTTTGGACAGCACGAAATCTGGGTTCCTTCTAACAGACTCTGCCTTCTCATTTAATAGGAAATGTGACCATCCTGAATTTATTGAATGGTTTGTTTCTGAATTAATCATCCTATTATGGAGATATACAGAGCATTTCAAAATATCTGTGCAATTGTCTTAATTTTAGTATCAAAACATACCATAAATCTCTTGAATAGGGAATTTTATTGGATTTCTTGATCAATAGTATGGTTCTTGATCAATAGCATGGAACATATAGTTTCTAAGTATGCCAATTTGGCTGTCTCCGCCCATCACCACCCCTAATTTTCATGCAATGAAAATAAAAGCATTTTGTGTATTTTTTTCAAGTTCCCTCCCTTACTCCTTGTTCATTTGGACAGTAGAATATATTCCATAACTACTACTTCTTCTTCTTGTTGTTGTTAGTTGTGAAGTCCTGTCCAACCCATGGTGACCCCAAGGACAACATTCCTGCAGGCCTTCCTTTCCTCTATCATCTTCTGGAGTCCATTTAAGCTCACACCTACTGCTTCAGTGACTCCATCCAGCCACCTCATTCTCTGTTGTCCCTTCTTCTTTTGCCCTCAATCGTTCCCAGAATTAGGCTCTTCTTTCTCATTAGGTGGCCAAAGTATTTGAGTTCGCTTTCATGATCTGGTCTTCTAAAGAGCAGTCGGGGTTATCTCCTCTAGGATTGACTAGTTTGATCGGCTTGCAGTCCAAGGGACTCTCAGGTATCTTCTCCAGCAACCAGAGTTCAAAGGCCTCAATTCTTTGGCACTCAGCCTTTCTTATGGTCCAACTTTCACAGCCATACATTGCAACTGGGAAAACTATAGCCTTGACTATACACACTTTTGTTGGCAGGGTGATGTCTCTGCTTTTTAGTAAGATCACATTCACAACAATTAGAAGAAAATTATCTGAAAACTGAAGTGTAATATGAATAAGGAGATAACCATTTCACATATTATGAGATAAGTGCAGAGCCTACCTTCTTAAACATGGTGAGCCAGGTAATCTCTGCAGAAACGGACAACAGCTTGTTTGGGGGAGCAAATGGATCTACTTTCCCAACTTTCACTTGATGGAAGGATTGGTTGGGGAAAGTGATCCAGTTGATTACATCAAAGCCAGTTGCTATTTTCCCATTTTGATCAAAGAAAATCTTTTCTCCAGCACTATTGTTAAACGAAACAGTCCTCAGGTGCTTATGAAGCTAAAGAAAATTAAATTTAAAAATGGTAAAAATATACAAAATTAATCAAATACAGATTAATGGTAGCTAAATGTTTCTTTAGAATTGGAAGGGATATTAATGTTAAAAGGAAGGGAGAGGAGAGGAGAAGCAAGGAGAGGGATGGAAAATTAATATTGGGGAATCCTTCCAGTGTGTTTTAAATCATGCTATACAGTAGTGGCCAAAATTGTGGAAACCTTTTGGGAAAAGTATATTTTTGAGGTTTGATGACTAATAACTCCACTTTCTGTTTGGAGTTTCAAGATAATCATATTCCACTGCTGGAATGGCCTGGGAATAACCCAGACCTTAACCCAATTGAAAATCTATGGAGCTGACTAAAGAAACTTGTTAGTCAGAAGTGACCCAGCAATAAAACCCAGTTAATAGAAGCAATCATTCAAACTTGGTTTCACCCTATAACAGCTGCAGAACTAAAAGACTTGGTTCATTCCATGGAAAGACGTTGTAAGGCTATAATTCATGCTAAAGGTTACCCAAATAAATATTAACTGACATGATAATTTTTCTACATCTTGTTTTTTCCTATGGTGATAATTTTTGTATATCTTGTTTTTTCTATGTGTTTCACTTTTCTTCTTTATACTGTGACTGCTATTCTAATAGCAAATCCTTCATAAAACTTATGGCATTACATTCTTGATTAAATTATCTTTCCATTGATGTATAATTTTATGGTAGTACTAAAAAAAAGTGGTGTTATTAGCTAGTTTTAGAAAATACACTTTTCCCAAAAGGTTTCCACAATTTTGGCCACTACTGTATATTCAAAGATCAAGATAAGGTGGTTTGGAATGACTATAACAAGTTACATCATTATTCATTTTGAGTTTAGAATTCCCACTCTTATTTCATTCCATATGCGATTTCTGCTCAACGTCCTCTTTTCCTTTCTTCCCAATGACCGCCTCTTCCTTTCTCCTCCTTTGTAGACCTCTCATAACAGTAGGGTCATGTTGAAATTAATTGCATCGAAATGTTCTATCTGATGATAGTGGTTCTTGCTTAATATGGAAGGGAATTCATTCCCTCTTACCTGCCACACATTCTTATTCAAAATTCTCACTTTGGAACTTTTTCTAGTTGACATCCATTTGTGCTGGGATGAAAGCAAGTCTTGCAAAGCATGTGCCACAGCATGGACAGCATGGTAGACACTATAACTCTGTCCAGTCATCTTGGTGTCAAATACAGATTGAGGAAGGGTCTCCAGTTGCTCTTCACCTGTGCATTCATTCACAGCATCCTCTTCTAACATGGCATTGGAGAAAGAACATTGAAATGCACTTTCCCAAAATATCCTGATCAAACTGTCTTCCTCAGCAAGAGTAACTTTTCTCATCTGAAGAAATCTCTTGAATTCTAAGAGATCCTTTGAGGAAACTTGAAAAGACAGAGAACCATGGATGAAATCCATACTCTGGAATCTTTGAAAATGGAGTGATGAGAACTCCATCTGGGCTGGCATTATCCAAATTTTGTCTTTTCTCTTCACTTCACTGTATTTAAATTCTGAAATACAGGGCAACATTCTGAATACAGCTGTTTCCTGGTTTTCACCATAGATGATGACAACGTTGGCCCTGCTCCTCATGATAACATTGTAAACCTTTGTATAGTGTGTAAGTGTACTTACAACTTCATTGGAAACGGATCCTTTTGGTAACTCTTCCACAAAGTCAAAGCATATACCTTCCTGAGAAAATAGAGCAATCCTATTCTGTAGAAACCCATCTCGTTTATCGGTACTTTGAACAATCAGCCCAATCCATACCCACTGGAAATAGAGCAACAGTTGGATCATCCCCTTAATTTGAAGATCTTCATTTGGAAATGTCTGATGCAAGAAAACAGCCTGGGTGCTGACATCTATCACTGGAGCAGAGCCATACGTGAGCTGAGGAAATTACATGGGGAATCCAATAGTTATGACCAACAAATATCAGAAATTATTCAAAACACACTTAGCAGATAGTATGGTATGGCGATCAATGAGATAGGACTTACTAAAAAAAATAAAAAATAAATAAAAGCTGCTTTCTAAGAATGAAGAATAATTTGTTCAGAATCAGAAGAAAAGTGTGACAAAATAGTAGAGTTGGAAGGGACCCTGCCTAATCTAAGCCCCTGCTGAGGCAAGAGACCCTATACCTTTTCAGACAAGTGGCTGCCAAATCTTTTCTTAAAAACCTCTAGTGATGAAGCACCCACAAGTTCTGAAGATAAGCCAATTCTACTGATTAATTGCTCTCCCTTTCAGGAAATTTCTCCTTAATACTAGAACAATAGAATAACAGAATTGGAAGGGACTGTGGAGGTTTTCTAGTCCAATCCCATGCTAAGCCCCTGCTGAGGCAAGAGACCCTATACCATTTCAGGCAAATGGTTATCCAACATCTTCTTACAATCTTCCAGTATTGAAGCATTCACAATTTCTGTAGGCAAGTTGTTCCACTGATAAATTGTTCTAACTGGCAGGAAATTTCTCCTTAGTTCTAAGTTGCTTTTCTCCTTGATTAGTTTCCACCCATTGCTTCTTGTCCTGCCCTCAGGTGCTTTGGAGAATAGCTTGATTCGCTCTTCTTTGTGGCAGCCCCTGAGATATTGGAACATTGCTATCATGCCTCCCCTAGTCCTTCTTTTCATTAAACTAGATATACCCAGTTCCTGCAACTGTTCTTCACATGTTTTAGCCTCCAGTCCCCTAAAAGGACTATTAAATTGTCTAGATTGTTTCTCTCCTTGCTTAATTTCTATCCATTGTTCCTTGTCCTGCCCTTTAGTGCTTTGGAAAATAGGTTGACCCCCTTTTTCTTTTTGACAACCCCTCAAATATTGAAACACTGCTATCATGTCACCCCTAGTCTTTCTTTTCACTAGAATAGAAATACCCAATTATTTATTTATTTATTTATTACATGTATTTATATGCCACCCTTCTCCCGAAGGACTCAGGGCGGTGAACACAAGTTAAAAAACATGTACAATAAAATTGCATTTTAAATCAAATAACTAATTAATGATAAATAATAAACCCAGAATCAGAGTCAGCCTATTTGCTTGAACAGCCAAGTCTTCAGCTCCCGACGAAAGGAGCGGAGATCAGGAGCCGTCCGGAGCTCGGTAGGTAATTCATTCCAGAGGGTGGGAGCACCCACAGAGAATGCCCTACCCCTGGGCACCACTAGATGACATTGGCTCGCCGTCAGGACCCTGAGAGCGGCCCTATGTGAGCGAACAGGACGGTGGGAAGCAGGCAGGAGAAGGTCCTGTAAATATCCTGGACCTAAATCATGTAGGGCCTTATAGGTGAGAACTAGTACCTTGAAGCAGACCCGGAGAACCACTGGTAACCAGTGCAGTTGACGCAGGAGGGGTGTTATATGGGTTAGGGCTGTTATATAATTACTGAAAGTGATCTTCATATCTTTTAGCCTTCAGGCCCTTAATCATCTTTGTTGCTCAAAATCAATTCCTATGATGTAATAACTGTTCAAAAGTAAAAGTACCGATTTCTCTTTCTGCACTGAAGAGGATCTTACATATATTCTTTTCTTAAATTTCTATAGATAGCATTCCATGTAGTCTCTAAGAATCAATACCAACCAAATGCTACAAAATCTTTAATCATAAAGCACACCGCTACAAAAAGAAAATGAAAAAAACCCCAAAAAACTTTTTAAAACTTTTGAAAATTGTGTAGCGCATGTGTGGTACAGTGAATAATAACCTACACTGGCTTCCGGGTGGTGTCCTCGTCGTTGCCGGCAGCTAGATTTATGGCTGCCGCCCCCGCTGCCTGTGAGCCGCTTTTTCATCTCAAAGGCGGCTTGTAAATCTTCCCTTCGATTGGAAGGGAAGATAAGAGTAGGCAGCCGTGAGGTTGAGACCTCAGAAGTGCTGCCAGGGCTTACCCTTTGCCCTGGCAAGCGTTCTGTGAAAGGTCTCCCTATTCAGGCTGCTGGAACTCCAAGCGGCGTGGGATCTCCGTTTTAAATGGAGCGAGACGACGAGAGCAACTCCAGTTGCTACAATACACATTCTTCTAATTAGCAAAGGATTTGGTGAGATCTGGATTATTTCTTCAAAACTTTAACTATATCTAAGGATTTTTTTTTAACTTTGAAATTGAGCTGTCTCTGTGTGAAAGTGATTGAAAATGGCGGCTGATTAAAAGCGGAACAAGTGAGGAAAGTGAAAGTACACAGTTTGTCTAAGCCTGCCTGTAATTCTAACTGACTGTATTAGTAAGATTTCTAACTGGAAAGTTTTGATGATTTGATTCCTTTTCTGTAAAGCTGGGGAAGACAGGAAAAGGAGGAAGATTTTCTTTTTTTCAAAGAATTAAATTCTGTTCAGGCATGGCTTCAAAGAAAGCGGGGGGGGGGGAATCCCCCACATATCAAACAAAAGAAAAGTCAGCCACGCCATCAGTACCAGCCCAGAGACAGTCACAAGGTAGTGGGATGGAGGATTTGAAAACTTTCATATTTGATATACACAAATCCCTGGGAGAGCTTTCTGGAAAAATGAGTAAAATGGATGAAATGATGGTGAAAAATCAAAAAGAAATGTTGGATAGGTTGGAAGAAAAAACAGATAAATGAAGCCAGGATGTTTCTACTGTGGCTACTGCTTTTACAGATGCTTTGTTGGCGGTTGAGAAAAAAGTTGATGATTTAAATCTTGAAGTGGTGGCTAATAAAAAGGCAGTAAATGACCAGTTTTTAAAAGTGGAGATTAAGAGTCAAAAGCTAGAGGAGGAGATTACAATGTTACAATTTTGGAATATGGAGTTCGCCATAAGACTGAGAGGCTTAAGGGAAGATAACAGAGAAAATTTAAGGGCAGCTTGCATGGACATATTGATTAAGATCTTAAAAGTTGATCCAGAGGTGATTGATAAAAAAGTTGACAAGCTATACAGAGTTAATTCGTGTGTGGCGAGACAAAGAAATTTGCCAAGAGATGTTGTGATTTACTTTACTGATAGAAGATTGAGAAATGATATTTTGCAAAGTTCTTTCCACACCACTGTCCATCATGATGGGAATCTAATTGGGATTTATAAAGAGCTGCCACCTAAGATGTTAAGAGATCGGAAAGATTTTGGTTTTTTGGTAAATGAATTAAAAAGGCGTCAGATTCCATTTAGATGGGATGCTCCGGTTGGTATTATATTGAGATATGAAGATGTGAGATACCGCCTTAACTCTGTGGAAAAAGCAGAACATTTTTTCAACAATGTTCTTAAAAAAGTCCCAACACCCCCATGTTCATCTACATTGTTATCTATTGAAGAAATTTCTAAAGAGAAGGATATCGTTGAGGGGACTCAAGAACTGATCCAGCAAAAAGAATTACAGGAAATTTTAGAGATAGCAAGGGAGGAGACTTTGGGAGCAGCAGGAGGTCTCTCAGAGGATCTTTTTGCAGAATTTTCAGAGGGAAAATCAAAGCAGTCTAGAGCTACAAGAGAAGTGGAGCCGGACCTCGATTTGCTGTTGCAAGAACCGAAAGATCAACGCATAACTCGGGCAGCAGAGAAGCAAAGATTAGAGAAACAAAGTCAGCAGAGGTCCAGGATGTCACAGGAGGAGAATGGTGCAAATGGAAAGAAACTATACTCTGAAGCAGTGGGAGGGGCGAGACCGAAGATATCCGCAGTTGAGCAGAATCTTAGGCAAGCCCTCAAAGGGCTTCAGTCATCCCCAAAATGACATTAAGATTTTTATCATGGAATGTGAATGGTTTAAATTCACCACAGAAAAGAAGGAAAATATTTCATTATTTGAAGCAATATAAAAATGATGTTGTTTGTCTGCAGGAAACTCATATTAGAACCCAGGACCAAAATTTTTTGATAAATTCAAAACTTGGCTTACATTTTATATCTTCTAACTCTGCGAAAAGGAATGGATTAGTTTTGTATATTTCTAAAAGAATATCAGCTAAACTGATAGAAGCGGATGATGAAGGAAGATATATTGCAGTTGAAATAAATGTTCAGAACGCTTCGTTGCTTCTTATTGGGATTTACGCCCCAAACCAGCAGCAGGAAATTTTTTACAAATTATTGAATACCAAAATATTGCAGTGGAATTACAAGTCTTTTGTTATTATGGGTGATTGGAATGGTGTGATTGATACAAATCTTGATAAAAAGACATTGGCCAAGAAGGGGAATAAATTACCACAAATGTTTTTTGCATTGAAGGAAGAATTGGAATTAAAAGATGTATGGAGAATTCATCATCCGAAGGAGTTGGATTTTACCTTTTTTTCTGATAGACATAAATCCTTTTCAAGAATTGATTTTATGTTGGTTACTCCTGATTTATTGTCTAAAGTGGCTAGAACAAAAATATTTCCTAGAACTCTAACGGATCATAGTTTGGTATGGCTGGAGATGGACTTTGGCAAGAGGGAGAGAAGATCTTGGTGAATGAACGAGAACTTATTTAGACATGAAAAGAATATTATGCATCTTAAAAAACATGTTAAGGAATTTTTTGATATTAACTTGAATAAAGGTACATCTATAGAGACTGTTTGGGATGCAAGTAAGGCTTATATGAGGGGTGTACTGATTCACATGAATTCTAAATACAGAATAATACGACAGAAGTCAAGAGTAGAATTGGAGACTGAGATAAAGGAGAAAGAGCAATTGCTTATTAAAAATCCGACCGATGAGAAATTACAGTTAACAATAAAACTTTTGAAAGATCAATTTCAAATACTGATGGCTGATCAGACAGCAACTAATCTGCAATACGCTAAACATAACACTTTTTGTAACGCTAACAAACCTGGCAGATGGTTGGCTTATACTCTGAGAAAACAACAAAGTTCTCGTATAATAAATACTATTGAGCATAAAGGGAAACAAGTGTCTCAACAGAACTTAATACATCAAGCAGAAGATGAGAGTTACAAAAATTTCAAGTACACAAAGTGATAGACTGAACCGACCTATAACATCTGAAGAGATTTTATTTGCAATAAAACAACTGAAATTATCTAAAGCTCCTGGGACAGATGGTTTGACAGCAGTATATTATAAGACTTTACAAGCGGAATTGGTTGAGCATCTTAAGGATTTGTTTTGTAATATTCAGCAGGGGGGTAAAATACCTCCCTCGTGGAAGACGGATTTTATTTCATTGATACCTAAAGAAGAAGAATCTGTAAAACCAGAAAATTTTAGACCAATATCTCTCCTGAATACGGATTACAAAATCTATGCTAAAGTATTAGCCAACAGACTGATGCCAGTTTTTCAAGACGTGATTCATGAAGACCAAGCAGGTTTTATAGAAGGTAGATACATGAAGGACAATGTCAGGCAACTCATAGATTTATTGGAATATCTTGAGAAAAATAAACAGACTTCTGCGGTGCTGGTGTTTTTGGATGCGGAGAAAGCCTTTGATCGAGTCAATTGGGATTTTCTAAAAAAGACTTTGCACAAAATGGATTTTGGGGACCAGTTTATACAAGCGATTTTGGCAATTTATCAAGAACAAACGGCACAAATTATTATTAACGGCAGTTTAACCACCAATTTCAACATACAGAAAGGAACAAGACAAGGCTGTCCATTATCCCCATTACTGTTTATTCTGACTTTGGAAGTGCTGTTGAATGTTCTACGGGACTCGGACAATTTGAATGGAATAGTTGTAAGGCAAAAAGATTACAGAACAAAGGCATTCGCAGATGATCTGGTTGTTACCCTAACACGACCTTTGGAATCAATCATACAGATGAAAAACATTATAGAGGAATATGGTCTGGTTTCAGGTTTTAGCCTGAACCAGAAAAAGACTAAGATGATAGTTAAAAATATGTTGGAACCACAAAGGAATGAACTTGAAAGGTTGGCAGGTTTTGAAATAGCTACAAAGGTGAAATATCTAGGAGTTCAAGTTGCAGCATCCAATATAAAACTTTTTCAAAATAATTATGAGGAACTCTGGCATATGATTCAAAAGGATCTTGAAACATGGAAGAAGCTGCAACTATCTTTGCTTGGTAGAATATCAGCTGTTAAGATGAACGTTCTACCTAGATTTCTGTTTTTGTTTCAAATGATTCCGGTGCTTAAAAGTGATAAGTCTCTGATGGAATGGCAAGCAGGTTTAAATAAATTTATCTGGAATGGGAAAAAACCAAGAGTTAAACTTAAAATTATGCAAGATACTCGTGAAAGAGGTGGCCTTAAAGTTCCAAACCTACGTCTATATTATGAGGCTGCAGTGCTGACACAAGTTGGAGATTGGATTGGAACAACAAAAACAGAAATTTTGAATATAGAAGGCCACGACTTGCAATTTGGATGGCATGCATATTTACTTTATGAAGATAAGAGAGACAGTGTATTCAATAGTCATATCTTAAGACATGCTTTGATGAGAGTCTGGAAGAAGCACCAGCTTCAATTGGATTACAAAATACCTTTGTGGTTGGATCTTGGGCAGATTATGCCAAATATAAAGTCACTCGGGGGGTTGTTGTATAAAGAGATACTTTTTAATGATGGGGGCAGATGGAGTTTGAAATCTTTGAATACCCTGTTGGAAGAAGGAGTGAATTTAACTTGGTTGCAGTATTTTCAACTACAAGCGAGATGGAGAGAAGATCTGAAAATTGGACTAATGTTACATGAAGAAGATTTGGTGACTCAGATAAAATGTAAAGGACCAATGCATATTAAGCAAGTGTATAATTTACTGTTAGAAAGAGATTCAGAGGGTGAATTAGTTAAAGACTGTATGATAAAATGGGCACAGAATTTTGCAGAACCAGTAATGTTGGAAACATGGGAGAAGATTTGGGTCCAGAATGTTAAATTTACACAAGCACAGAACTTGAGGGAAAACTTTTATAAGATGTTTTACAGGTGGCACTTAGATCCTAAAAAGTTATCATGTATGTATCCAAATGTTCAACCTAAATGTTGGAGGTGTGATTGTTTGGATGCAACATATTTTCATATTTGGTGGACGTGCAGAAAATTGAAAGCATTTTGGATTAAACTTTGGTGGGTAATGCAGAACATTTTGAGGAAGAAGCTTGAATTTTCTCCTCAGTTTTTCTTGTTGGGAATAGTTAAGGGCTGCTCATCAGCCGAAACGAGATTAATTTTGTACATGCTTACCGCAGCTAGATTACTGATTGGACAATACTGGAAGAAGGATAGTATACCTACCATAGAGGAATGGATTTTGAAGATGTCTAATTTTGCAGAAATGGCTAAGATTTCTGCATACCTGAAAGATAGGACCCATGAAGCTTTTACTAAAGATTGGAAGAAATGGGTAGTATACATGCAGAATAAATATCAGAGTAAGAAGTTTCAAGTAGCACTTGAGTTATAATAATGTTTATTAAATATTTAATTGGATTTATATCTTTATGATGAGGTATTGTTTAAATTTGATATATTTTTCTTAAAAATAGCTTAATTCTTTCTATTTTACAAGGTTAAATTTGTTATCTTATTTGATGTTTTTTTGGTTTATTCTGTTTAATGATGATTTTTATATTTGAATGATTAAGAAATATTATTAAGAGTAAATTGTGGGATTTATATGATATTTTAATTCAAAACTTAAGATGCCCAACATTATTTTATCATTTTAAAAAAAAAAAGATAAGTGTTATATTTTGTATGCAAAAATTTTCTATGATTTTTTATAAATGATTTATGTGGTTATATATCTGGGGGGGGGGTAATAGATTTTAAAAGTTTCGAATATTCTTTGTACTAAATAAGTTTAAAACTGTTTTATTGTTAGCCAGATCTTACCTAAAAAGTTGTTGGTTGTTTATTGTAATACATGATTGTTTAATAGTGGAAGTCAGGGGGGGAGGGGGGGCTGAGGGGGGAGGGGAGGGGTGGTTGTTGGGGTGGGGGGTTGGGGGGGAAGGCATGTTAAAATTGTATTGTAAAACTTTTTCAATAAAAAAAAAATAATAACCTACACCTACACCAAAGATGGGTTGCCCCTGGCTTGGACCAGTTCGCAAGAACTGGTAGTAAAAGAGCCTGAGTAGCGGATGGGGCTAATGCCTCCTAGTAAAGGCAGCAATTAACATCCAGCTGCCTCCAATTTCTGCGAGTTCAATCCTAGCCAGGCTCAAGGTCGACTCAGCCTTCCATCCTTTCTAAGGTGGGTAAATTGAGGACCCAGTTTGTGGGGGCAATAAGCTGACTTTGTATAAATATACAAAAGTATGAAGGCTATTGCTTAACGCATTGTAAGCCACCCTGAGTCTCCGGAGAAGGGCGGCAAATCAAAAAAAAAACAAAAAAACACCAGCAGGAGTCCCTGCCCACTGCCCCGGATATAGTCATCAGAGATCTGAGCATGCGCGTGCGATCCCGTCATGAACTGGTAGTAAAGTAAGTAGAACCCACCCCTGACTTACATCAACACCAATGAAATGTTGCAACAAATGCTCCTCAGTATCCATTTTCACCAGGCATTTCTTCTTTCAGTCCCAAAGTATAAATTAATTTACTAGGAGTTCTTAATAAAAAAAAAAAACAAGGGTTTTTAACTCACTAGATATTTGCACAAAATAATTTAGTTCATATGTTGTGAATTAATTTTCTGCCTAAGCAGGGGGTTGGACTAGAAGACCTCCAACTCTGTTATTCTATTCTATTCTATTCCTATCAATTACTGTCAATGTCAGAATGGGTCAGATTTTTTTTTAATTTTTGAATGTTTCCCATAAGAATATAAGCTCTAGTAATATAGATTATAAACCAGAAACATTTTTGTTAGGCATAATACCAGAAAAATATGATAAAGGGAATCTATATTTAATATTACATGTTCTGACAACAGTAAGAATTGTATATGCATGGTACTGGAAAAACGAGGAAACACCTGCAGAAGAAGATGTAATTAAAAAAAAATTGGATTGTGCAGAAATGGAAAGACTGACTTTAAAATTAAAATAAAAAGACAACACAGAATATTTTCGAACATGGTAGTTGTTTTACAAATGCTTAGATTGTAGAGGTAGAAATTAGGAGAAGGAAAAAGTATTACTAGATATAAATAAAATGATCCAGACAATGCACTGTTCACTAAGCACCTACAGTAGTGGCCAAAATTGTGAAACCCTTTTGGGGAAAGTGTATTTTTGAGGTTTGATGGCCAATAACACCACTTTTTTGGGGGGAGTTTCAAGATAATCCTATTCCACTGCTGGAATGGCCTGGGAATAGCCCAGATCGTAACCCAATTGAAAATCTATGGAGCCGACTAAAGAAACTTGTTAGTCAGAAGTGACCCAGCAATAAAACCCAATTAATAGAAGCAATCATTCAAACTTGGTTTCACCTTATAATAGCTGCAGGACTAAAAGATTGGTTCACTCCATGGGAAGACGTTGTAAGACCCTAATTCATTCTAAAGGTTACCCAACTAAATATTAACTGACGTGATAATTTTTCTACATCTCATTTTTTCCTATGGTGATAATTTTTGTATATCTTGTTTTTTCTACATGTTTCACTTTTCTTCTTTATACTGTAACTGCTATTCTAATAGCAAATCCTTCATAAAAGTTATTGCACTACATTCTTGATTAAATTATCTTTCATTGATATATAATTTTTTGGTACTACTCCCAAAAAAAGTGTTATTAGTTTTAGTATTAGTATTAGTTTTAGAAAATTAGTATTAGTTTTAGAAAATACACTTTTCCCAAAAGGGTTCCACAATTTTGGCCACTACTGTATCTATGTAATGTGAAAATATATACTACTGTTTTTTTTTAAAAAAAGAACGTAAGCTCTAATTGTAATTATTGCTTTGATAATGGGTAGCCATCGTTTGTCTTTTTCCAAATTTGAAAATTTCTCAGACAGTTTTACATTATTATTTGTTCATACTTCATGTAACACTTTCTATCTACAGGTCACAGGTCTTTATCTGTGCATCTTTCTTTTAGAAGTACATCTTACCTGTGGAATCTTGTATATACTAAGAATATTTGACATGGACTGACAAATGAAAGCATTAGGTCCAGCAAGAACAGCTAACACATTATCCTTGAGATCACACTTGTAGTTTGGAATAAAATTTCCCTTTGAAGAGAGAAGTTCCATAGAAGCCAGATAGATCTACCTTGCCAAAAAATAGCTATTATAGTCATGTATGCCCAATGTGATATTAGGTAAGATGTAGAGATTTTCATTTATTTCCTTGATGGCAAATTCGAAGGCCAGGATATGCTGAAAATTCTGGAGATGAATTCTGAAATGGGATTTATTAACAAATAATACCATACTTCCTTGGTAACCTTTGTTACCATACTTCGTATTCCAAATATGAGTTTTGCTATGTTCTGATTTATATTTTTAATCATATTCAGAAGAGTGGATTCTATTGCTGTAAAGGGGGGGGGGGGAAATCTATACAGAGTTTTAATGAAGCTAAAGATTTTTCTGAATATCAGTCTAAGTACATCACTAATTTGGGAGCCTTGTGTTTTCAGATTCATCATATTCAAATTGAGTTTCCAATCATTGCTCACAATTTTAACATTACAATCCTGTAGATGAAAAAAATATGAATTCAAGATATACCTGAATTTTCTCTCTTACGTGGAGAGCTAAATTTCGATGCAAAATACAGGAAAGAAAAGCTTGTTACACCTGTAGATGGGAAACTTTCTTTGGAAGAGAAAACTGGATAGAAAAGTCAATTCCTTTCATATGTTATAATTTTCCATCACTTCTATGGGGATGTCGTGCAATGCAAAAATTGACCTGAGTTTAATAGAACTACTTATAATTTTACTATCCATTCTTTTTCCTTATACCTTTATTAACATTTAAAATCCAAAAATACAAGTTAATATACATCTATAACAAAAATACATCTGTAATAATTATACAATTCAACATCTTTCTGACAGTACCTAATTCTCAACTTTCTTCAACTTTTCCCACATATTCCTACTTAATCAACATATTTAGACACATTTTATATCTTATTTTATTCTACATATTCCGTATTTTTAATTTCTATCCATTGATACCAATTTTCCCAAGTTAAGTAGTATTCCAAGTCTTTCTTATTATATAATTCTAAAGTAAGTTTGTCCATTTCTGCACATTTGAAAATTTTCCGGATTATTGCACAGTCTGTTGGTATAGTGGACATTTTACCATCCACTCTTAATCTTTTCCACTGTCTCACAATCTTTTCTTCTAATTATTTTTCTTCTATTAATACTAGCAATCCAATATTTAAACAATTACAACTCCAGGAAAAAAAATGGCATGGAAATTCAGAATTGCCCTATGTAGTACTTTTCTTCCTGTACTTTTAAAGCTATTATCTCTTACTCAGCTGTGGGTTTCACATATTCTTACCACCAGTTTGCTGTACATGCATGCATCCAGCCTCGAAAATAGGATGGTATTACGCCAGGGCGGGTGGGCATGCCCACCCTCAGTCGCCGCTACCAGTTTACCTGAACCAGTACGAACTGGCTGAATACCACCTCCACTCTTACTGCAATGGTTTCAACCACCCATAGAAGCCAACTCTGCTCTTTACTTTTATATATCAAATAACTGTGAAGGGAGATCCAGTTATCAGTTATCTACACAATAAAAATAATTACATTAAATCATCAACTATTTCTTTAGGAGGCTTCTTTGTGAATGTTATCTTGCTGAAAAATTGGTAAATCTGAGAAGTTATGCTGCCAATAACCAAATCTTCCGAATGGTATTTCTTGTGAGTAAGGAATGGGTCCCCCACAGCCCATTTACCAAGGAAAGTATACCATGTAATATGAGGCAATAACATTAATAGGGTTTCAAGGAATAAAATTATTGTGTCGAACAAGCCTTCCTTTGGTTGCAACATACTCTGTAAAGAATAAAAGCAACAAGGATTTTATCTCTCCAGACTCATCCTGTGTAGAAAAAAGATAATATACAGCAGAGTTTTAATTCATTGGTATGTTTTGTTTCTGAAATCTCATTAGGGACTTGGACTTAATCATTGAGAAATTGATAATGATAGGGAAAATCACTCTATTCTCATGGAACCTTCAGCCAGATGTGCCTGTGGAATATGCCATATATTAAATATAAATATATAAAATAACATATAACATAACATAACAACATAATATAACGTAACATAACATATAACACAATATAACACAATACAATACAATTTTAATATATTTAACATTTATTTTATATATATATATATATATATATATATATATATATATATATATATATATATATATATATATATATATACACACACACACACACACACACACACACACACACACACACACACACAGGTCTTTGGTTATTTGGCTCTTCTCCCGCGTAAAATCTTGGCGACACTTGTTGGTGTTCTCGGCTTCGAGGCAGTTAAAAGGAAGAGACAACTGCGACCTCACATTGCTCCTGGAAGCACGAAGCCGAGAACACCAGCCTGAAGATGATGAATGAGACTTCATCGAAATATCGCCAAGACACTTCCAATTTTACATGGGAGAAGACCCGAAAAACCAAAGACCTATATACAAACACCCGCGAAAACCTCAGAAAACATATATATATATGCCACTGCCTATTTTGCATCGAAGCCTGCAATTAAACACAAAATACTTGAGATTGGGGTGGAAAAACTTAGAAAAGTAAAAAAGTCAGCTCCTTCTCTATTTGCAAAGGTGACACCTCCAAAAGGAGAAGAAATACCAGAACAGTTCAAGTTTTCCAATCGAGAGAATATCTAATTCTCTCAATTGGAGAATTCTCTAATTCTCCCACAAAATATGAATCATGAAATATGAGTCACACACTTCTTTCTTCCTTTTTAAACTATCCCAAACCAATTGTGTTACTCGCAGGGGTGGGTTCTACTTACCTTTACTACTGGTTTGCAACGAGGCCGAGCCCGAGCTCTTCTGCGCATGCACAGAAGCATTTTCATGACGTCAAGGTCAGTGGGCAGAACCTCTTGCCCGTTTTACTACGGGTTCTATAGAACCAGTGTGAACCGGGGGGAACCTACCACTCGGTATGTAATATGTAAGCAAAAGGTATATTAGTGATTGTATATGGATCTAAGTGTCAGGAAGGAATACCCTGAAAGTAACTATGTTTTCAAGGCACTGTCAGCCCTGGAGGCTATCTTTTTCTTTGGATCTTCAGGCTGCCACACAGTGCTGTGGGAATCTGGGAGGGGAGATTTATTCATGTTTTGAAATTACAACAATTTCTAAGCCACAAAACTTAATATAAGAGAAAAAATAGTTTTCTATTTCCCTCCCTCCTCCCTCTTTTCTCTTTTAAGTAAAAATTACCTGGGGCATCTTGTAAATATTCAGAATATTTGCCATAAAGGAACAGATGTAAGTGTTAGATCCTGCAATAACAGCTGTTGCCTTATCCTCTACATTACACTTATAGTTAGGAATCAATCTGCCCTGTGTGGAGAGAAGCTCAACTGAGGCAAAGGTGGCTCCTCTTGCTGTGAAATACCTATCAGAAATAAGAATCCACAGAGTTATGTTAGGTAACATGACAGTCTTTTCACTGATCTGGTCAGTTCCCCTTCTATAGCCACACGGTATGAGAGCAGCTTCCAATTGGATGCAGTATTGCTTAATTCTGCTCTTTTTGATTCTAATGGCCAGCATGTATGGCATTAAGCTGCCTGCCTGTCTTGGTTTTCCATCCCCTTCATCCAGAGTTTGTAGTTGTGATTACCAATGAAGAGGGCAGCTGCCTCTCGATGGGATGCCTTCCTGCTCTTCAAGAAATCCCCTATCTGCACCAGCATCACAGGAAGGTTTGGCTGGCTTTTCTTTATCTGGGGAAAACAAGGCAACAAGCAAGCCAATGAACTATATAGCTTCCTTTTTTCTTTCTTTCTTTTTTTTTTACAAAGGGGACGCCTTTTGGTAAAGTTTCTAGTCCTCATGTCCTCAATAAGAATGTCTTCAATCACATATTATATTATATTATATTATATTATATTATATTATATTATATTATATTATATTATATTATATTATATTATATTATATTATATTATATTATATTATATTATATTATATTATATTATATTATATTATATTATATTATATTATATTATATTATTATATTATATTTTGTACTGTACAATACTAAACTAGATTATACTAATACAATACAATACAATACAATACAGTACAGTACTATACTGTACAGTACAGTACAGTACAGTACAGTATAGTATAGTATAGTATAGTATAGTTGTTGCCGCCCAACAAACAAAACATAGACTGGGCCATACGAACTCTGACTGCAGCCTTCGGCCCAAAACTAAAATTTCCAAGTCTGAACTCGGACACCCTGAAGATGTTTGAAACAACAACCGTCACACAAGGAGACAATGCCCGAGCCTACCAAAAAAACGTGGCCACACTACAAGGCCCTCGGTCCCAACTCAACATGAATAGGACCGTCCTAAACTGAAAACAGCACCCGCACCAAACCATGGGAAGCAAACAGGAAACTCACCGATCCAGCAGACGGCAACGAGTCATCCAGAATCCGTGACGATCGAGCGCTTCGGCCTGAGACCAGTCGAGGAACCAGACATCAGACCAGGCCTCCCATGTCTTCGTCCTGCAGCCGCGGACTTCTAGAGCCAGACGAGAATGCAGAGGGACGTCTGGACAAGCCAGGCAGTGAACCAGCCTTTTTCCGACCTTTGAGGGACTCTCAAGAAGGAGCTGGACCTTCATCAAGGCAAGTGGGGCCTTTACCCGGGAGTTGCGGCAAAAAGATCCTCCCATGATGACTGCAGAGCGAAAATGATCTTTGCGCATGCAGAGAACCTTCCACCTAGAAAAGAAGAGAGAAACATAGAGACAAGGCATACAGAACGCCGGTCAGCACCCCAATGCCGTATTGTGAGTTCCCTTACATTCTAAACCCTGGACAGCGTCCGCCTATAAATAATCTCTCACACAACACTGGGACTTTACTAACAGCCTTTCCAAAACTAAAATTGGTTGGGACTAATCTTTTAGAATGGAACCAGCAACTCCAAGTCATTTTCTTAAAAGAAAATATGTTATTTCTAATTACTGACCCCCCAGAAAAACCTTGGTCCTTTGAAATAGACTGCCTGCGCCATACAGGTTTTTCCACTCTTCCTATGCCTCTGCCCCCCCCCACTCTCTCATCTATGATCTAATCATCTATTCTATCTATGTGTCTGTTTCTCATATCTTTCTTATATCTCATCTTTCTATCAATCATCAATTTATATATATCTGTCTGTCTGTCTATCTATCTATCTATCTATCTATCTATCTATCTATCTATCTATCTATCTATCTATCTATCTATCTATCTATCTATCTCCACCCACCCACCCACCCATCCATCCATCTATCCATCATCTACAGAACTAGAAAAAAAAAACAATTGCCACCAGCCTGCCTTCCATTGAGGATCTGTACAATGCCCGAGTTATAGAGAGGGCTGAGAAAATAGCTACAGAACCCTCACATCCTGGACATAAACTCTTCCAACTTCTCTCCTCTGGAGGCTGCTATAGGGTATTGGATGACAAAGCAATTAGACACAAAGACAGATTTTCCCGCTGCTCTCTCTCTGCTGAACTCCTAATTCCAGCAGCACTGTCTTAGGCCTAAAGATATTTACCCATGTAAGTATTGCTACTATCTTTCTCATCTTTTCTACTATCTTCTCCTATTTTATGATTTATCACTTGTTGTTTGTATCTTATGATTAATGATTGTTGTTTGAATGTACACTGCAAACTTATGCACCGGATCTTGTGTGTCCAATCGCATTTGGCCAAAAAAGAATTCAATTCAATTCAATTCAATTCAATTCAATTCAATTCAATTCAATTCAATTCAATTCAATTCAATTCAATTCAATTCAACTCAACTCTACTCTACTCTACTCTACTCTACTCTACTCTACTCTACTCTATTCCATTCCACCCCATCCCATTCTGCAGAATCAAAAGTCAGTCTTACCTGATATTATAATATTCCAAACTTTGCAAGCGTACTCTCATCTCCTCCTCCTCCTCTGCTCCTCCTCCTCCACAATGATCTTCTCTACTACTCCTCCTCCAGGCCTCCTCCTCCACTCCTCCTTCTCCACTCTGATCTTATACAGTCCTCCTCCTCCTTTGCTCCTCTTCCACCACTCCGCTCTCTTCACTCAACTCTCAACGAACACAACTCAACACTCCTCCAACCTCCTCTCCTGAACTCGCCACAGCTCCTCCCTCCTCCCTTTTGCCTTTATATACCCCAGGGGCCATGACATCACAGCATGAGACACATGTATTGTTAATCAGGTGAACATCAAACTGAGTAGAATTCTCCAATTATTTCAAATATTAGAGAGCATTTAGTCTATTTAAAGTGAATGCAGCAATCCATACGTAGGTATCCCAGGTGCAAAAGATGGCGGTTCAGCTTTCTGCTTCTCTGATTGTTTGGATCTACAGTCAAACTGCTCTTACTCTTAGGAATTTCTACAAGGCATCATCTATCAAGGTCAGCTAAAACAGGGGTTTCTGACCTTGGCAACTTTAAGACTTGTGGACTTCAATTCCCAGAATTCCTCAGCGAGCAAAGCTGGCTGAGGAATTCTGGGAGTTGGAAGTCCACAAGTCTTAAAGTTGCCATGGTTGGAGACCCCTAGTCTAAAGATCCCTGATCTAAAGAGTGAATGATTCAAGGTCATCCAGCTGGCTTTTGTGCTTATGGCGGTACTAAGCTATCATTCTTTGTTGCCTTCAAAGAGCGCAATGGTTCTACCCTTTAAGCCTGGCTGTTAACTCAGTCGATCCTGCATTGTACAATAATATTTATTTTTATGTGTGATATTTTTGGGCTTGGGAGTTTATGTGGTCCAAAGATGTTGCTTAAAAGCAAAGAAACCTGGACTCAAGTCTACCCTCAGCCAGGCATGTTACAGTATTTGTGGGATTTTGGCCTGGACCTCCTGTTTTTAGGCAAGACCTGAACACTGGGAACAACAACAACAACAACAACAATAAATGGAAAAAATAGAAGGGATAATTGAAAAAATAGAAGATATAATGGAAAAAAATAGAAGGAATAGAACTGGGAAATGGAAACACAGTAAAAGCATTAGCAAAGGATGATGGTTACAAATACTTAGGCATATTGGAAGCAGATAACATCTTGACAGTGGTGGGTTTGGCCTGGTTCGGCCCGGTTCCACCGAGCTGGTAGCGGTAACAATATGATGTCACAGAACCGGTTCTGTGCCCCCGCACCCCCCCAATGTATTTCTTATCCTTTATTTGGCCCCACCCCCAACCTATTGCTGCCTCCTGACTCCCAGCTGATCAGCTAGAAGGAAAAAAAACTGTTTAAACTCTTCCACGGGGCTTCAAAGGGCTTCCCTACAGCTGATCAGTGATAAAAGGCAGTTTGGTGGTAGACCAAGAACAAATGAGTAGAGAAAAATATTGGCAGGCTGTGAAAGCACAGAACATTATAAAAACAACAGAAACAAAGGCAGAATATAAGGAAAAACATCAAGAAAGAAACGGAAGGTTTAATACGTGCTGCTGAAGAACGACACTACAAACTAATGCCATGAAAGCGAAGATAAAAAACTCCACCGACAATCCAAACTGCCGACTTTGCAACAACAAAGTCGAAACTGTTTCACATTTAATATGTGAAGGTAGTAATATCGCACAAACTGATTACAAAGTTAGACATGACTGAGTTGTATAAAAAATACAACTTACCTGTATCCAAAAGGTCATGGGAACATAAAGTAGAAAAAGTTATAGAAAATGAGAAGGTGAAGATCTTGTGGGTCTTTCGAATACAGACGGATCCTTACTTGGAACACAACATGCCAGATATCACGGTTGTCGAAAATCAAAATGTACAATTTGTTAACATCGCTGTACCAGATGCCAGAGTTGAAGAAAAAGAACTGGGAAAAATCACAAAATATTGTGACCTGCCCATCGAAACTACATGATTATGGATGAAACATGTAACAGTGATACCCATTGTCATCAGGGCACTTGGTGACATGTGCAAGAATTTTGAAAGATACATCAACAAATTGCAGCTTCCTGCAATAACACTTGCGGAACTGCAAAAAACTGCACTACTTGGAACATCATACATTTTATTTGGTTGATACCTAGGATGCTGGCAGTAACCCGTATCAACCATTAGCATCAGTCAATGGTATTTGTGATGCATTTTTGAACGTTCAGTTGACTGAGTTTCATGTTTAGTAAATAAAGATAATGATGATGATGATAATAATAATAATAATAATAATAATAATAGCTTTTATTGTCATCAGGTTGGAAAAATGATGAGAACACTGGGATTAAGAGTCTCTGGTTCAAGAGGCCATTCTATCTACCAGTTCTTCTCTTTTGGAGAGAAGAGGTCTGGGTCTCAGCCACTTTTTAGCCTAACCTAAACTTCTGGAAGGAGTGCTGAAGACATCGCCCTGAGGGAGGGGGAGGGGGGAGGGAGGGAAGGGGGGAGGGGGGGAGGGAGGGAGGAAGGGAGGGAGGAAGCAAAGGAGGGGGAGAGGGGAGGGAGGGGGAGGGAAGGAGGAAGCAAGGAAGGATGGATATGGGAATGAGAAGGAAGAAACTTAGGAAGGAAGGAAAAATGAATGAATGAATGAATGAATGAATGAATGAATGAATGAATGAATGAATGAATAAATGAATGAATGAATGAGAAAAGCATGACATTGCTATAGGCCACCTAAGCAAACAGCAGAAATGGATGAATTTTGCTAGTCAGTTAACTAAGGTATGTAGGAAGCAGATCACAACAGTAATGGGGAATTTTAACTACCCTGACATCAACTGGGAGAAAAACTCTGCCCCTAGTGAACGATCCAATGGGTTCCTAACAAACCTAGCAGACAACTTTCGTTCCCAAAAAGTAGAGAAGGGAACAAGGGGATCAGCCATATTGGACTTAATTCTCACTAACAGAGATGAATTGATAGAAGGTGTTGAAGCTAGAGGAACCTTGGGGGCAAATGATCATGCACTATTGGAATTCAACATTATGCAAGCAGAAGTGGTAGAACAAAGACAAACTAGAGTCTTAGACTTTAAGAGAGCCAATTTCAATCAACTTAGAAAGAGCTTGGGAAGGATTCCATGGACAAGAATCCTCAAGGAGAAAACAACTCAAGAAGCTTGGGAAATTTTGAAAAGTGAGATTATAAAAGCCCATTCTAGCACAATACCAATGAAGAAGAAAAATAACAGCTCTCAAAAGAAACCAGCATGGCTGCATAAAGAACGCTCAGACAAATTTGAAAGACAAAAAGGACAAGTATAAAAAGTGGAATGAGGGGAAAACAACTAAGGTAGAATATCAGCAAATAGACCGAGCCTGTAAAGATGATGTGAGGAAAGCTAAGGCACACAGTGAACAAAGGCATGCCACAAAAGTAAAAAATAACAAAAAAAACCTTCTTCCAACATGTTAAAAACAAGAAAAACACAACACTCCAAAAGATAGGCTCAAGATACAGAAGGATCTGATTTTGGACAGACTTGAACATTGGGCGATACAGAACAAAATGAAATTCAATGGTGAAAAAAGTAAGATTCTACATTTCTGCAAGAAAACCAAAATGCACAGGTACAGTATATCTGGTATCTTGCTCAATAGTACTAACTGTTAGAGGGATCTTGGAGTCCTACTGGGCAACCATTTAAATATGAGCCAGCAGTGTGCAGCAGCTGCCAAAAAAGCCAACACAGTTCTAGACTGCATAAACAGGGATAGAATCAAGATCACGTGAAGTGTTAATACCACTTTATAAGGCCACACTTGGAATGCTGCATTCAGTTTTGGTCGCCACGATGTAAAAAAGATGTGGAGACTCAGAGTGCGGAGAAGAGCGACAAAGATGATTAGAGGAGGCTAAAACATAGGAAGAATGGTTGCAGTGTTCCAATATCTCAGGGCTGCCATAAACAAGGGGGAGTGAAGCTATTCTCCAAAGCACCTGAGGAAAGGAGAAGCAGCAATGGATGGAAACTAATCAAGGAGAGAAGCAACTTAGAACTAAGGAGAAGTTTTCTGACAGTTAGAAGAATCAATCCGTGGAACAACTTTTCTTCAGAAGTTGTGAATGCTCCAACACTGAAAGTTTTAATGAAGATGTTGGATAACCATTTGTCTGAAGTGGTGCAGGGTTTTCTGCCTAAGCAGAGGGTTGGACTAGACGACCTCCAAGGTCTCGAATTCTGTTATTCTATTCTATTCTGAAGGATGGATGGATATGGGAATGAGAGAAAGAAGGAAGTTAAGAAGGAAGAAAGGAAGGATGGATGGATGAATATGGGAATGAAAGAAGAAAGAAAGGAAGGTAGGAGGTTAGGAAGGAAGGATGGAAATGGAAATGAGAGAAGAAAGGAAGGAAGTTAAGAAGGAAGGAAAGATGGATGGATGGATGATACGGAAACGAGAGAAGTAAGTAAGTTAGGAAGGAAGGATGGATATGGAAATGAGAGAAGGAAGGAAGGAAGGAGGGAGGGAAGAGAGGTTGGGGAGGGAAGGAGGGAGGAAGGAAAGAAGGGTTAGGGTTAGGGTTAGCGTTGGGGTTGGGGTGGGGGTTGGGGTTGGGGTGGGGGTTGGGGTGGGGGTTGGGGTTGGGGTTAGTGTTGGGGTTAGGGTTAGGGTAGAGGCTAGGGCAGGGGTGAAATCCAAAATTTTTCCCCATCTGTTCTGTGGGCGTGGTTTGGTGGGCGTGGCCTGGGAAGGATACTGTAAAATCTCCATTCCCACTCCACTCCAGAGGAAGGATACTGCAAAATCTCCATTCCCTCCGCTCCTGGGGGAAGGAAATTGCAAAATCTCCATTCCCACTCCACTCTGAGGCCAGCCAGAGGTGATATTTGTCAGTTTTCTGAACTGCTCAAAATTTCCCCTACAGGTTCTCCAGAACCTGTTAGAACCTTACTGGATTTCACCCCTGGGCTAGGGTTAGGGTTAGGGTTAGGGTTAGGGAGGGCGATGTCATTCCTTGGTCTCCGAGAATATGGTCCTGATGACTTTGGAGAGCAGCTGACTGCTGATAAGGTCTGGGTTGATGCGTTGCCTGCACTGCTGAAAGACTTTTTCCATACAGTCAGCTGCACTCCGAGCTACAGAGGCTTCGCAATCACCTTGGAGATCCCGGAGACCTGAAACGAATCCAGAAAACAAACTATTATTTCCGGGAACGCCCTTGAGAACCAACCCTTATCAGCTCCAGAGCTTCAGGAGAAAAAGTCCTCGTTTCCAGCGAACAAACTTTTCAACTCACCAAGGTAAACTTCTTCGATTTGTTTCGAAGTGACCACTTCTGCTTTCATGTACTGAGTGCAGCCGCCTAGAGACATACAAGGAAAAGTGGATGGAGTTAGCAGAGACGGCTAAACCGACTACTTGGATTAAAGGAAAAACACACCATTTGTTTCTACTTGGAACCGTCGCTTTGGGACTTTACAGGCTGGTTACAGGAATTGGGTCTTTTTAGTCTAGTGAAAGGAAGGACTAGGGGTGATATGAGAGCAGTCTTGCAATATTTCAATCAGTGAATCAAATCAACCAATCAAATAATCAGAATAGAGCTGGAAGGCACCCTGGAGGTCTTCTAGTCCAACCCCTTGCTCAAGCATAGAGCATTTCAGACAAGTAGCTGTCCAGTTTTTTCTTAAAAGCTTCCAGTGATGGAGCACCCATAACTTCTGGAGACAAGCCGTTCCACTAATTGTTCTTAACTCCAAGTGATTTCTCTCCTTGATTAGTTTCCATCCGTTGCTTCTTCTCTTGCCTTTTGGTGCTTTGGAAAATAAGTTGATTCCTTCTTCTTTGTGGCAGATCCTCAGATACTGGCACACTGCTATCATCCCCACTGGCCCTTCATTTCTCTAGACCAGCCAAACCCAAATCCTGCAACCGTCCTTCATATATTTTGGTCTCCAGGCCTTTAATCATCCTGGTTGCCCTTCTTTGCACTTTTTCCAAAGTCTCAACATCTTTTTTGTAATGTGGGTAACCAAAACTGGATGCTGCCTTCCGGGGGTGGCCTTCCTAAGGCTTTATGAAGCGGTGGTAATATGTCACCTGATTTTGATTCCATGCCTCTCTTTATGCACCCAAAGATTCCATTAGCTTTTTCATTTGTATTTGAGAAACCACCACGAAGAAGAGAGACCTCAACC